>JH154797.1:46249-69905 GCA_000226015.1 Mnemiopsis leidyi | reverse complement strand
TACTACAGTGACACTACTGGGATTCTACTGGGTCACTACTGGGGTACTACAGTGGTACTACTGGGATACTACTGGAGTACCACTGGATATTACTGGAGTTCTAAAGGAGTGATACAAGGGTGCTACAGGAGAAACATAGGAATACTTCTGGGGTACCACTGGATTCCTAATTGGTACTACAGGAGTACTACTTGGGTACCATTGTTTCACTTCTGGTGTTTTACAGAGTACCAAGTAGGGGTACTACTATGGTACTGCTTGGGTACTACAGCTGGATTACTACTGGTGTACTACTGGCTTACTGGGGTACTACAGAATTGTACTGAGGTACTACTATGGTATCTTTGCATCGGGGTACTCCTAGGGTAATATTGGAGGTACCCTAGGGTACTATTGGGTACTACTTGTGCGTTGAATGGGCACTGCTGGGTACTACTGGTTCCCTACTGCGGTATTACCGTGGTTGAAAAAGGTTCTATTCGGATAACACTGGAGAACCTTTGGGTAACACTTTGGCACTACTGCGATACTACTGGGGTACTAAAGGGATACTAGAAGGATATTACTGGGGTGCCACTGCGTTATTACTAGGATTCACCAGAAGTACTACAGGGGTACAACTGGAGTACTACTTGTGCACTTTAGGAGTACTAGTGGGGTACCATTGGGTTACTATTAGGGTACTTTAGAGCTACTTAGTTGGGGTTCTGCCGGGATACTACTGGGATACTACTGAGATACTGCAAAAGTACTAGTGAGGTACTACGGGATACTACTGGGATACTACTGAGATACTGCAAAAGTACCAGTGCGGTACTGCAATTTTACTAAGTTGGGGCACTACTAAGGTAGTTCTGGAATACTTCTCAGTGCTGGAGCACTACAGCTTTGTTACCACTGGGATACTCCTGGATAACTTTTGGGATACTTCTGGGGTACTACTGTGGTACTACTGGGGACGTGGCGGTTTAACTAAGGTACTACTGGGGTATTGCTAGTGAACTATGTAATTGGATAAAACTGGGGTACTTCTTTGGTATTGCTGGGATACTGCTAGGGTACAAGAGGAATGCTACTGGGTTACTACTGGGGTACTGCAGGGACACTACAGGGGTGTTGTTGGGGTACAATTGCAGCACCACTGGGGTACAACTGAGGTGTGGTACTACCGGGATACTACATGGGTAGTATAGGAGTGCTACTGGAGAACTACTAAGTACTGGGGTTCAACATGGACAGAAAAGGGGTTAAATTGGGACACTACCTGGGTACCACAGTGGTATAGGTACTACTTTGGTACTACTGGGTTATTACTGGTGTTCTACAGTGGTTTATAGGGGTAATATTCGGATATTACTGTGGTACCTCAGGAGTACGACTGACAGCAGGACTAAACCCTGTATGATTTTGCATTAAATCATTAAGAAAGAACTTAACCCACTGTTTCATCTCTAAAACTTTGCCTGACTCTGTTCCTTACCAGTTTCCACTAGGACATAGATTATCATTTCAAAACAGTAATGAACGACCATGATCCCTCTCTTATAGTAGTTAATCTCTCTAACATGTGCTTCTACTTATTTGCCATTGTTGAATGCAAAAATATGGTCTACCTTTACTGATTGATACATAATTAAGTCTATTCGATATAAACTAGTTCTAAAATGATCTCTTTTAAAGCTTTCTCATGATGAAATTGATGAAAATAACAGTATTTTGGCGAGTTTTGATCATATCTCCCATAATGATAACCCAATATACTGCCTAAAGTTGGATAAAGTCATAAAATTTTAGGGCCCAAAAAGTCCCATTTTTACCTTCGGAGACCCCTCAAGGGCCCTTAAAAAATGGGCTTTTTTGGGCTTTTTAGGGACGTGGCCCCCCCCCTATATAGTGTAAACTGCTTAATTACTTGTTGGTGTTACGCAAAAACCCATTACCATTAATTGTGAAGAGAAGAAGAATTGCTAAAAAACATCATCACAGCACAACTACTAAACTGTTGAACAACTGTAGATTATCTGTAGAAAAACTGTAGAAAAACTGAAGCTGTGTTCGCTGTAAAACTATGTTGAAGTAGACCGCAGATTCTGCAACAAAACAGCATGTCTCTCTGCAGTACTGAACTTTAAAAAACTAATGTCACTGCAGAGTGCAATGATTTCGGTAGTATAAATGACCGGACCATGACTATCGTAAGTTGCGACGTCGCATTCACGTGACACGGAATAACTAGTAATTACCAACAATGCGACAAATTAGACCAGGTTTTTCCAGGGTCGAATTAGACAAATTCACGTCACGTGTCACTGGAACATAAACGGGCATAATCTCATGTTAACGTAGGATTAATACTTTTAGAACTACTGTGATGAAAATAATTTGAGTATCCTGATGAACCTCATGCTCTCATGTAACAGAGAAATTCCTGTTTTATTTATACTACTTCTTACTGCAAAGCTGAGAAGAGTTACGTAGACTACAGAGTAATTCATTGTTAACCAAACATAAATGTTTTCGTCTACCGGCACAAAAATCAAAATTTAGGATTTAACGGCCGCTATAATACAGTAACAAAAGTAACAACGCGACAGTTGAGATTGTTTGGAAAATTCGTCAACAATTAAGATTTCTGACTTATTTTGGTTTTATTTTAAAACCTAATGCTGACATGAAGAATAATTCTGAGTAATGTCTCGTGTTAACCCATGTGTCAGCTATCAAACGTGTACTTATGGAACATGAAATTGAGCGACAAAAACTGGAACTTCGCTGGTAGCGTAGTATTTAATTTTAAGAGTTGAAATCGTCTGAGACCATTACCAGTGAAAAAACTATAAGCAAAAATTTATTAACAGAAAATTTAAAACTCAGAACTCTACAGCTATTAAGCTATTATTTGTTGCTGTACAGCTATTATACCATTGTTATTACTAACGAGCTATATCTGCGGTAAAGTCTTAATGGGTTGATAAATTTGTGTGAAGTAATTTTAGTTTTAGTACATGATTGATAGCGGTACCAGCTGCTTTAAAACTTGGTCTTATCTTGGATTCATATCATTCTAATTCGTTCTTAGCTAAATGTGCGAAGTAATTTCTTCCTCTTCGGCAAGTTGGTGAAATACTGACGCGATGGACATTTGATGCGCACTTCATGCACGCCTGATGCTTACCTAGTGAACAGTGGTGATATAATTTGCATCATTTGATGATCCAGTATTCAGACTAGCTATGTAATATTTAGAAAAAATATAGAAATTAAACGCTCAAATTTCTAAATTGCACCAAATACGGGGAATACAGCAACAAAAATTAAACAACAAATGATCTCACAAAACGATAGCATATTCTCCTTCAAAAACTCCCGGCGAATAAGTCCAAAGACGGTTCATTTGGTCAGAGATCGTAAAATATGACAGTTAAGGGGATATAATCCTTTGTTCCGTATCTTAGCAACGATAAAGTTTAAATTCCAGCACGTGTACTGTGTAGTTAGCGATGACATCCCAGCACTTGTAGTTAGCGATGACATCCAGCACGTGTAGCTAGCGATGAGATCCAGTACGTGTAGCTAGAGACGACATCCAGCACGTGTAGTTAGAGATGAGATCCCAGCACGTGTAGTTAGAGAATTTATTGTTGTTATCTCTACTCTCCTCGCCCCCTTCCTCTATAACCGGAGTAGTCTTGCTCTTCTGATTCCCTGTAGGTTGCTGCACTGTGTTACTGGGGTTGTAGCTAAATATACGACAGTCGCCTTGAGGCTAACATTACACAACATGATTACACAACATGTTAATTAGTTAATGAAAAGACTTTCGCAGATATTTTTATCACTTGAGTGATCTATGATTATGGCTAGTGAGAGAGGCTTAATATTGTCCAAAAGTTGTTGATAGAAAATAAACTGACCCTCTTTTGTAAATGTCGTAATCGTCCTCTTCAGCAGACCTGGACGCATTTAGTGTTTATTTTTTCATAAACTTAAAAAACAAACTCTAACACCCCTCCTTTTTCTGTGCCCAAAGTTTCCTATTAAAAGCTAAGCCTTACATTGTAGCTAACCGAATGTACTTATACAGTTTTCACTTATGTAGGTTTGGAAACAGTACTTTCCACCAAGTGTTAACCGAGTGTTAACTAAGTGTTAACAAAGTGTTAACTAAGTGTTAACTAAGTGTTAACGTTACAACTGAATATGTACCTTTTTTGTCCACTTCCACGCCTATAACCACTAAAGTCCTGCTCCTCGTTGTTCGATCTAAAATTAAGTATGTTTAACGTATAAAATTAAGTAAGTTTAACGTATAAGTACATTGGTAAGTTAGTCATTGCTCAGTCTTACGGTCCAGTTTGGGGTTGTTCACTGTTACTTAACCAGTTGCAGTAAGGGAAGGAGTTAAAAATGAATCAGCCTAATTACGGAGAGGAAAGATATTTTTTGCTATGATTAGGCAATAACTAAAACTTACCAGTTTCTGTTCAAAAATAATTACAGTTTTCTCTTACCTTTTGCCGCGGTCTCGTCTTGCGCTGTAATTCCAGTTCTGCTCCTCGGCCGATCTGAAAATGATGAACTCCAGAAGTCATGTCTAATGATACAGAACATCAACATTTAACGAACAGTAGCTATCGTTAAGGTAATCATGCTCCACTTCCAATGTGAGCTCTTTCAACTAGCCAGGAATAGAGCATTAGTTTATTTTTAGGACCTCTAGAACTCTATACCTCTATACATCAGTTTTCCATACATTCCTTAAAGCATAAAATGAGGAACATAAAACCAGGGTGTTACCAGTTTCTCACCTCTTAGTCAGCTCCTCCCCTCCTTCAGTCTCTCCATCCTCCTGGAGCTGTAACCTGGCTGCCGCCCTGGCTGCCCTCCTTCTCCTACACTCCAGATCGTATCTCATGTTGTATCCAGTTCTACACTCGTCTGAGTCCTGGGAGGGAGGATTTAATACTTCGAACACTACTATTATACAAATAATTTGAGTGATGGGATGGATCACTGAGGGGCACTGTGTTAAAGTGATTTAAGTGGGTCCCAATCCCCACCGACCATTCATGCTCCAGGATCCTTTAAGTCTCCTTTCATAACAGCCAGGGTGTCATTATTGACTAAGCGCATAGTAGAGGACCAAGTGTTTTTACACACTGTTGCTTGTTCAATGTACAGCAATGCCATATAAAGCCAACTTGCTACCGAGGTGTCTGTGATAACAGATTACAGTTTTGTGAGCTGATATAGGGTTTGTGGGATGACTGCTGAACAACAGGAAATTGGGCGTGTTGAAAGCAATTGTGATCAGATTGCAGCCGATTCAAAACAAAAAACCAAATCTATCATATTCCCACAGCTACATAACTACATGAAAATACTTAAAAATGAAAAACTTACTGCAAGAGTGTTGTCAGAGTCCGAAGCGAAGCTTGCAGCCCGAGCGGCGCCCACCAGCAAAGTAAGAAATAGGAACTTCGACATCCTTCGGTTAAATCCCGGCTTACTGTCCTATGTGTTAAGGTGCAGGGTTTTATACGAGTTCGCTCTCTCTCTGTGACCTAGCTATTTTGATCATTTTCTTCTTTAAATCGTCAATTTTGTAGATAATTTTAGGGCGAGGTCGTGCCTTTTAGTGCCGCTGTTTTAAGTCTTAAGTCATTGATCGAATTGAGGAAAAAGGGAAAAAGCAGCATGGTTCAACTTAGACTTTGTAAAAGCTTAACTACTTTTCTGATGATTATATTTCGGAGAGATTGCAGTATTTAAGTATTTAGCGGGAGGACAGTGCAGAGGTGGTTATTTATAATCGTGCAAAAAAGTGTAATCGATTTCGATTACAAGCTTTAGTGGAAAGGTAAAAGATCGTTGCTTTATTGAACTTTTAAAATTTACGTTGTGAAAGGGCACTCCAACGTTTTTACATTAAATTATGAAGCAATGTTACGATAAATGTTGTTGATCATGACCGTAATCCTCTACAAAGCAACGAATGATTATTGAGATGAAGAAATCTGCAGATGGACTGACTGTTAATTTTGGAATTGGCCATAAGAAAAAGCCACATGCTTTCTTGACTCAACAACATAAGAAAAAGCTTCATGCTTTCTTGACTTAACGAGTTTCTCAACAAGTTTCTCTCACTCTCTAAGTCTATGCCAAGATAAAATGGCCCTATGATTTGATTGCTTATGGCCGCCTCACTTAATTGCTTAAATGTGAACCACGACAATCTCCAAATTCGCTATTTATCAAGCTCTAAACAAAGGCTCTGCCCACAATTTTACTTGCCCAATCAGCCCCGATCTCCTGATGAGTGTTGCAAGCAGTGTTTCACTATCGACAAGTGTTATTGCTTGTGTCATTGTTACTGGCTACATGATGTGTTTCATCAGTTTATTACATAGACTAGGGTATCAACATTATACCCATAGATACGCTTGTTACTTAACTCAAGTAAGTTGAACGGAAGTAGCTTATTACTTATAAATCCAAGAATAGCAAGTGACACTTCCAATATATAATTTAGTAAGGAAGGTATTCCTTGGACTGCAGCTGGACTTTCCATATCTAAAATTGGCGGCCAAAAACCTAGGTCACACAATTTGGGAATTAGCAGTACCTAATAATCCCTAATGTAGATGGCAGAAGCCAAGATGCAACAATGCAGATTCCAGTAGTCCAGCTATTTGATTTATCTGTCTACTCTCATTATGTATGACCATGCGAAAATTGTGCCTTAAAAATGTAATGCTCTTGTAAGTTTGTTATATTTGCACAAATATAAGAACTACGAGCCGAGCTGCGTTTAAGGTGTATTTATTTGTCCTGCAATAGTCAACGCCCCTTGGTTTTTAATCGAAAATAGTATGATTTTACATTCCCAATAACCGTGACTTTGCGTATAAATCTGTCAATTTCTGTCGGGAAAGTTTTGGTAATTAATCAGAGTTGAATATACTGTTGATGCAACAGAATGAAGTGCAAATATCCTAAAATATGAAATGCCAAAAGTCAGTTTAATTGCTGTAGAGTGTTGACGGCAAAGTTGCGAATTCGAATGATCGAGCCAATTATAATTCATAAATATCAAATTTTACGGCAATATATATATATATATATATTTATATTACAGCAAATTGCAAATGTAATATTATTGACCAAATGAGAAAGAAAACGACAGATTTTGAGAAAAGTTACCCGTGGCAAAGCGTCCCAAATGTTAGTTTGACTCAACCAATCAAATATCAATATTATTAAAATATTCTCTGAACTCTCGCATGTTTTCTAAAATTAGTCCCAAAATGCGCTAATTCCAAGGATTTTTTAGCGAGGACAGGCAATGAAGATTAATCTTGGCTCTGATCATTAAAGATAATTCTGGCTCTGATCATTATAAAGATATGTAATAGTTTACTAGAGATGGTATCGGCCAGCCCTGTTCTAGCATCGCATAAAAGCTATACAATCCTGGAGTAATATTTCTAAGGTAAATTCGTGTACTCAAATTGGGCGTTATTGTCGAACCCGCATTTACCCCAAAAACAACAGGGCGCTTTCTGAAGAGGTTAACCGAGTGCCCTGCCCTTTAATACAATGTGGCAGTGGACAATTGATGTCTCGACCTCTGCATCCCCCTTTTAGTAACGGGCTTTTAAATCTAAAATTGGCCGCCTCCCCCGCAGTAGCGATGCAGATGAATCAATCAAATAAATTTGTGCGGGACTCGCTCTTATATTGCATAATCACCGAGACCGAGCCTCTGTCAAATCAAATTGTCACAAAGAAGTGACAAACCAGATTTTTATCGAGTAAGTGACAAAGTTCAATCAGAGGGTTATGTCTACAACTTTATGTTTTACTTACTTATTTCCCTTTACAGTAGCACCCGCACCTGTCGTAAACCTGTCTTCATAAGTCGAAGAGCTGTCTAAATGTGTTAAAAATTCGGAAAAATGTTGTAATTCAAGGATTATTCTCTAAAATGAACATCTGAAATACCGCTGCATTATCGCGAAGAAGTGATTGACTTGACATGATTTGATTGTTTGGCAAATATTAGACGAGGCCCTTCATCAAAATCCGTGTGAGTTAATCCACTACAACGTGAAGTTAGATAGAGATGTTAACTGTGTTCGGAGTGATTTGTCATGACTTCTCACCAGATCTGATTAAACCTGGAGTTCATTTAAGTTATTGTATTTAATACTTGTAGGTTACAAGGAAGTAACTATCTAGCAGTTTATAAGAGTAAGTTATACTCTGCTAGCGTGAGATAAAATTGAAAAGAAGGAAAGAAAAAATGGAAGCATGGAGACCGACGCGTTTGTGGATTCACTGTTTTATATTCCATTGTTTGTCATATTAACTTTATAACATTCTGACACCTATAAATAACCGGTATGTTTGTCATAGTTACAACCTTAAAATCTCAGGTTTGTAAGATACTGCAGTACATCAACTCCCTATTGTCAGCACTAGTGAAAGCAGAGTACTGGGATTTGGCACTTCGTCTTTTCCTCCAGTCAGCCTTGATATGTGATCTCATGGGAATACAAACCGCTAGGTTTTTTTTTTAATTTTCGCCTTTGAAATTTTTGTCCAACACACTTACAGTTAAACAGAAAACAAGGTTGTATAAAATTTCGTCAAATTAGGCGAACACGTATGGTATTATTGCTCAAAAATCGAATGGATCAGAAAAAGACTGCTTTCACTACAAAATCTTGCGAAATATGCCGCGGGATTCGTTTGACAAACTTCCTCCCCCGCCAAATTGCTTCTAGTTTTCTAGTTCAGTTACTGGATTAGAGTTAAATTTCAAATTTTGCGGTAATCCTGGATTCGACCTCAACTTCATACTTTTGTAACTTTGTATAGTGTAGTTGTCACCTCTTCATAATTCGTCCTTGAGTACAATAAAGGTCAAATTTCTAGCAGCTGTATCAACCATATACCATACACAAACTGCTGTACAGGTTAAATAAATAAATAATGTTTTTCAAACTTAAAATAGGCCATAAAATGTTCATATTGTTACAGCATTTGCATGATCCTGGGCAAAACTATTGCTATTAGTATCACATCATTTGTAGCTTTTGATATTCGGAAGTATTTGGTATAGTGCTTGTAGCAATATACCTTGCAGCATACCATGCTGCAGTATACTATGCTGCAATATGTGGTCATGTATATTGTGAGATGTGGTCACCTTGATTAATATCTGAATCCTCTCAGAAACGATCGCCTACGAGTTTGTATCACGAGCATTTGCAATCTACGAAGAGGAAGTAAGCGACAGTAAAGCTCAACTTGTTGCCATATCCCTGATAATTGCAACTTTTGAGAGAACGATTAACTTCAGCGAGGAGAACCACGAGCCACTAAGAAGTCAGGTATTTAGATAGTAAACAAAATTGTTACGATAGTAAAGTTAAAAGTTATTAAAGTTCGGGGTATCGAATTAGATCATCGGAATGTTGCCACAGATTTACAAGGTCAATGGCCATAGACCTGTTATTTACGAGGTATTTCACTTTCGCGTTTTGTATGGAATATGGCCTAGCTTCATAATATCTTTGGATCCTTATCCTTTAATCCTCAATATTTTCAACATGACTTAACAATATGATAAAATGTGCAATTCTTCTTGAATGTCAATTTCAGTGTTTGAGGGCGAGTAGTAAACTACTAAAGAAACCTGATCAGTGTCGTGCAGTCAGTTTATGTGCTCATATTTATTGGTCAGGTATGTCCACTAGCTCAATCAAAGAGTTCTTTAGCTCAATCGAATAATTCTTTAGCTCAATAAAAGGGGTTCTTTAGTCGTCTTAAATTGGATGACAACCGTCAGAATGTTATAACTTGGCAAATAACAACGCGTTACCTTGGCAGGTTTGTTTACGTGCTGTATCATTTTGTACGATTAATAGGATTCTAATTCAGGGAAAAACAGAGAAAACGAAGGCAGCGCCATGAGAGAAACGAAACGTGTTTTAGACAGTATGAAGAAGGCAGTTCGTATAAGTAATCAGTGTATGGAACCTTCTGTACAGGTACTTATAACAGTTGGCTTCCCATTTTTGTTTACTTTTTATTGTGCTATAATTAGTATTTGTAATGCTTTTTATACCTTTTATTATACCTTTTATTGTGCTTTTTGTTATGCTTTTTGTAATGCTTATTATACCTTTTATACCTGTTTATTATGCTCTATGTGATGCTTTTTGTACTTTTTAAAGGTGTTATTATGCTTTTTATTATACTTTTATGGTTTGATTTGTAAGTTGACTTTTATCAGTTTGGTCTTCTAAGTTCTTTCCTTCGAGTTAATTAAGAAAAGTTAAAGTTCATAAACTGAAAAGTATTTGATGATATTGTTAGGCTGCCAATCAAGCTTGTATGCAATATGCATATTGCAGTCAATTAAACCTAAAAGTATTTGATCATATTGTAAAATCTTATCAAAGTGTTGTTGAGTAACAGTTTTCCTGTCCGGAATTTGGGTAAGTCTCAAGTTTTCTCAAATAGTTTCAGCTTATAAATCTTCATAATTTTAAACTTGACAGCTAATCATCCCCCGTCCAGGTGCAGCTGTTCGTGGAGTTACTCAACAAATACATATACTTTTTAGACAACGGTTGTACAGATGTGAGTTTGCAATAAAACTTGTACAATTCTAGTCAAAATAGAAAGTTGGATATTTCAGCGTTAAAGAAAAATGATAAACAATTTTGAATTTTGATTTCATGATGTCGTCCACTCATTTGTTTAGTGTAAGTTCTAGCTTCTCTTTGCTTCTTAGGTTACACAAGCAATGATATCACAATTTCTATGTGACACAAGCAATGATATCACAATTTCTATGTGACACAAGCAATGATATCACAATTTCCAGGTAACGCAAGCAATGATATCACAGCTGGTCGGTAAAATACGGGATGATATGCCGGGGCTGGAAGCGAGCGAAGCTACAAACCAAATTGTACAGCACTTCAACAGCACGCTCGCCTACATTAAGTCCAAACACGGCATGTCCTTTCCAACTTCATAGTGGATCTCAGGTCCTAACAAATGGAACAGTTAATTAATTTTGACGTTGAAGTGTAACTGACTCAGAAGCAAAGTTTCAGACTCCAGTTTATGTTTGACTAACCTTGCTAGCTTGTTCAATGTGTGCTAATTTTTGGAGAATTTTTTGTTTTTATGTAGTTTGAAATGAATGACTGGCATTGTAAAAACTCTGAATGGTTATATTCTTATACTTGTTTGATTTACTCAAGAATGTTCTTTTAGGTCTGTACTGTGTTTACAGTTTAAAGTTGTTGTTCTTTACGGAAATCTTTTGTTCCGTATGACTACAATTACATGACTTACTTTTTGTTTTATCCTTCGAATTGATGGAATTGGAATATCGATTATTATCTTCGATTCATAGAAAATTCTAAAAATAACCTTAAATTTCAAACCGTTTTCGCTCTGGTCCTAACCCATTTTTCGAAAAGATGTTATTACTACATGACGTAGGCTAAACTAGCAATCCTTCCGAGTAATAATTATGGGCAACAAACCGTTTCTTACGAGGTCACGTGACCAGTGCGTGGAAAATCGGTGCACGACCATTTAGGTATTACTCGTTAGGGAATAGGGATTGGGTGAATACAGAATAAGGTAACGTTTATACGTGACAGTGCGCTTGCGAGTGATTAAGTACAACTTAAAGCTTGCATATACACTCGTTCTAACTTTAACATAGAAATATATCTATAGCATTCAAAATGAAAAGAAATATCTTAAGGAGATTCGGCAACAGTTTCTCACAAACAACTGCATCAACAAAAATTACAAGTAGGAGCTTTGCACGGTGCACCGTCTCAAAATTTCACCTTAGATTTCAAAAATGTCAATCTATCAATTCTTTTCAATCTAATTTCGAAAGTTTTAACAAAATCCTTAAATAAAAATAACAAGTCCAACCTTGTTAATGTTACAGGGTAACAGCTACAGCCATGTCACAGTCAATAAGATTAATTAAATCTAAGTGACCAAATTTGATAATTTTTCTTACAATTTCGGGAAAATTCAAAGTTGTCGAATTGTCTTATCCAAATTGGCTAGTTTCTCCAACCACTGGGGACTGTCCGTGAGGAAAAACTTCAAGAATTCGGTTTCGCTGATAGTCCCATCCTTGTCTTTGTCAAGGAAGTCCATCAGGGTCTTTAGTTCACTCTCCGAACATTTTTGTCCTGAAGTGCAGCCTAATCAGAAATTTGGGGGTCCTAGATCTTATAATTGTAAGTTAAATGCGCAATAAGTTTAAGGTACCCAGCACTAGCAGTCATATGACGTAATTATCATTATCAAGTTTTGACTTTGAGTTTGTCCTCAATTCGGAAATGTTGTTTGAAGTCCTGTAATTGCCTCAACGGACATAATAATGGGGCAGATATATAATGGGGCACATTCGTAAAAAATTATAGGTTTATTCAACTCCTACCTAAACTGAAAATCAGATCTTTGAACTCATCTTTAGTCAACTGTCCATTATTGTCAGTATCGAACACTCTGATCAAGAACAAAGATAAAAACTGGCGTATAACTTTAGTTACCTTACAAGACATTTTTATAACGTACGAAATGCGACGGTTTTCCCGAAATTTCGCCATATTTTCGGACCGCCAAAATTTCGGTCGTCGTAATAGAATCCGTCGCATTATTTTGAGCTTATTCCAATAATTGTGGCTTCATCGATTTATTTTGTTCTTGAAAAGTTAGTGATATGATGGTGGGACAAATAAACAAAATATTCCATGATGAATTGAATGTCAAGTAATACGTTCTAAATTTACAATAAATAACAGTTATACTTATGTGCTAACACAAACGTCTTATAAGAGACTAATTCAAGATAAACAATTTAATACCAAACTCAATAAGTCATGTGATGCAGATATACTGTCATTGATCAGTAGAGTAAAATTTAGATTTTAGATTGAGATACTAAAATCAGCACTTATCAGTAATCATCTTATTACTCAAGTCAAAGGTTACTATCCATCGGGAAACTAACGATGTGTCTCTTCAACATGATCGGTATGCGTGTGCCGTGAAGCGGATAAAGGACAGAAGAGTTTGCTTGTCCCACAGTTGGTAACCGTCGGAAATATTCCATTAGAAGTAAGTAAACATTGTCACTATATCATGTGCCACGGTGGGGAAAGTAATGGAGTTGTTGAGGATAGCAGACACCTTCGTTCCCCTATACCCTCCGGTGGATTGGCAGTCAAGTTGAAACTTACTTTTAAAGGCCTCGTGTACAAGATGAAGCAGCTTATCCGAGAATCCTACTCCTGGGAGTACACTGGAGAACAGCGTGAAACTAAAAGAGTCGAGCCGGACCCCTTAGCGGAAGATGAAGAAATCGATTTATAAATTTCATTTTGTTTCAACATGATTTTAAAGATTTTTAAAAAATTTGAACGATGAAAAATACCCTTATTTTTCTGTGACGTCCGAAATGTGACGGTTTTAGTTCAATTTTGCCATATTTTCGGACCGCCAAAATTTCGGTCGTCGCAAATTGGTCCGCCAAAAAAATGTCTTGTAAGGTATTGATATGAATATATTCTCATGACATGTTGCGTGAACTGTGTTAACTGTTTAGACTTAAAGCTTGAAATGCTGGGAACAACAAGCAAAACTTCTTATGTTAGACATTTTGTGTCTAGATTGTGACTGATTTGAAAAGTTTGTAGAATTTAAAATGAAATTATGACTCAAATAAATTATGAATTGAATATAATAATGCGCGGTTGGAGGGGGGTTGGGGGTTCATTACTGTAGACCGGGTATTTGACTGAGAAAAAACAAGTGAGACTTTCACATTAAATTATATTATAAGTGTGGAACTTTATATCTCCAGGGAAAAGTTACAATCTCCTGACGTGTAGCAAGCTGGTCGGTTCCCACTGGCTAGACTATACGCAGTGAGCTATGATTAGCAGGCTAGGTAGTGTTCGAGACGTAGTGTCGTGGTGCAAACATACACCACGAGTATCGAGTCTCGGGTTTGAGTTTGTCAATAACAGTAAACTTTGATAGATTACATGTTTTATCTGAGAGATTGTGAGAATGGGGGAGGTTTAATTTTGAACATGATTACTGGGAAACTGACAAAATTGTCGAAATACGAAAATAACTCGATAATAAAATTACGATAGTAGGATTGAAATATCTACTTAAATTTAATGGAGTTCTGACCTTTTCCATGACATAGTTGTCGATCTGGGACTCGAGAGTTTTAATCTGATTGCGAAGGTCGGGGATTTCTTCAATCTTCTTCTTGTAACTTTCAAGCTGCATCTCTATCTTGGCTGAAAGGATATTTTCGGATTAGAGAAAATATATTTTCAGGGGCAAGAATATCAAATATCGAATTTTATATAAAATCACATTGGGTCTTACATCTGTTGGCCTTACATCAATGGGCAATCATTTTCCAACTTTAGTAACGGTTGCGAACCCTTATCATCTTTGTAGATCCTTAGCCGATGTCACTTATTAAACCCCAGGAAACTTAAACTTATAATTCATGCACCGCTGTCTTTCTAATCGAAAAACCTAGATTAATTGGGGTCCAGAACGGTATAAAACACAGCCACCTCCCCCGACCAGGGGTACACCAACAACGAGAAAACACGTACGGTCTTATGATCAAGTAATCAATGCTATCGGAGAGCAGCTGCATAAAAGGACCTACTTAGACAAATGCTACGTACATATTAGTAGCCTTCCATTTTGTAATCGAAACTTTTTACGTTACTTGGAATTTTCCTAGCGCGGTGCATCATTTCTATTTTGTCAATCAGTAGTAGAGCATTTATAGCATTTTCGTGATGAAAATTTCATAACATTACTTACGAGATCAAACTAAAATTGTATAACATTACTTGAAAAATTCCATAACATTACTTACGAGGTCCAGGTAAAATTCCATAACATTACTTACGAGATCCAACTAAAATTTGCAACAGCCCGGGACCAAGGGCCACGTGTACCCTCGTCCACATTAAGACATTAAAGGGTCGAGTTAAGAGTTCGTAGAGCGAGTTTGCAGCTGTATTTTAGACAGAGCTACAGGTGCGGGGATATTTTGATTAAACAGGGAGGTAGCGGAATATAAATAGGAGGTCCTACCTCCATATAATCATTCGGTAGTATTTCCTCTCATTTGGATTTTCTAGAATCATTTCGTTTGTTACGGTCTGCCCTTTCTATCATGATAGCGGTATAGTCATTGACAAAATAGCAGAATGTCTATTCCCTCCTCAGCTTCGAACAGTTTCTCAGCCTTGAACTAATTACTAATAACTAATAACTAATAAATCACAATTCAGAAGAACACCACCAAATGTCGATCGTTCTAGGCATATTGTTCATTGCTACAACACTGTCCCCTGTAACATCTCAGGAACCTTCAACAGTTGCCATATCTTCACCAACATCTCACACTATAACTAGTGCTGAAGAAACAACCAGCTATTCCTCAGGTGAATATATACCTAAAAACTTTATAAAGACTTAAAAAATAAATATAAACTTAAAAGCTTAACTTAAAAACTGATGGTTTTTCATTTTTCTTAATTTTAATTTTTTCAAATTTTTTAATTGAAGGTTATTAACTTATACATCTCAGAAAATGTCCCCTACAATTTATCAAATTAAGAAATGAGATTTCTGAGAATGATCAGACCAGTGTTTTTCAGATCCCTTATGTGAAATCAAAGAGTTGAACGGCTTCCTGAAAAATATTTGTCGCAGGGAAGGAAAGTACAAGTGTGTTTACTCTGACGAGAATTATGAAGATATTATCGAATTCCACACTAAAGAAGTTACAGGTTTTGATACACTCTGTTCAAACGACCCTCATTTCTACCAGATGTGTAATAAGGAATTCGGAAGGAAGATATCAAACGGAGAAGCGCTTTGTGAACTCTTCATGTGTCTGAAAGGGGATGGAAATGTAGAATCGCCAGTCATGATGAAAAAAATGCCCTTTGAACAAATTTGTGACTTGGACTGTGTCAACACTGACCTCAACAAAAGAGAATGTGATGAAATGGTTGCTCTTCCAAGCGGAAAGTTAGCACGACCTAACGAAATCTGTAACGATGTTTGTGATGATTATCTGTGTGAAGACGAGGGAGTATGTAATGGATTTACTTACGGGCTGTACTGTGAGAGATTGGGAAATATTTCTTATGTTCCCCCAAGGAACATATGCAAAGCGTCTTCATGGTGTGACCATGGTGAAGATGTTGCCAACTGTACAGTAACAGACAGTACGGAAACCTCCTGCATAAAGAAAATTGAAGGAAGGGAATTGGAAGTTGCTGTTCACAACAATACAAGATGTACGAACTTAAACCAGTCTGACTTCAGATATTTTGTAGAATATTGCGTTAAGGAAGACGTTACCTTATATCAAACTAACTGCACTGATCCTTCTAGAGTTGGTGTAACATGTGATATAAAAGGGTATAAGTCTACTGTTTCTAAGTACCTGATTTGTTTTGACAACACAATAAGCGCCTGTGACGATGAGATTGACAGTAAATGCTTTGAAACTATAGGATGCAAAGTACACAAACATTTGCTGTGCGATAACAAGAAAGACTGTGCCACTGGAGCTGACGAAACCCATCATATCTGTTATTCAATAACAGCTAAAACTTGCAAGAGGCGGGTAGGGATAGGTGGCGAACTACCGATACCAATATCATGGATAAATGATGGTGTGTGGGACTGTGAAAACGGTGTTGATGAAACAGGACAATGGAATACATGTGGTAGAGGACCAACTCTACGATACACCGAAACCAATGACGGAATTTGTGAGAACGTCTTCGTATGCAGAACAGGAATTGAAATCCTGGGTATGTTCAACTCAAGGTTCTTTGTGATGGGAAGGACACATGTGGAAACGAGAACGAGATTTGCTCAGTCTCCAGCCGGTCTTTCAGTGTCACCACATCAGTTCTAACCACTGAGAAAGGTCTCCTTAAGAGATTATCGTACTGCACCAAAGGACTGGAAAATTTACAGCGGCTTAAGAAACGTTGTGTGCTCAAGCAATTCAAGTTCCCTGACGACAACATTTTTGGTGGGACAAACACTTCACTTGCTCTTCCCGATTGTAAACAATCGTGTGATAACATGTACGGAGAACTATACGTTTATACAAGTTGCACTAATAGATGTATCAATGCAGCTTGTCCTCTGAGAAACATACCAAGATATGAAGTCTGTCCGTACCAATTTAAAAATAGAATTGGAACGATAGTAAACAATACTTACTTAATGTTTCTAACAGAGTCATTTGGCACCATCTACACAAACAGATATTTTGTTTGCAACGATACACTCAAGTGCATAGATTATTCCCAAGTTTGCGACTTGGTGTACGATTGTATTGACAAGTCAGACGAAGCCGATTGCACAAACCATTTCAAATGTCCATCCTCCGGAACACTTTTACCAAAAACGAAGAAATGTGATGGGCACATTGACTGTTCCGACCTCTCAGATGAATGTAACGAGCAATGCTCGAAGATGATTCTGGACGCGATTTCTTTAAAAGGACTATCTTGGTTGATTGGTATTACTGCAGCTCTGGCGAACATGGTTATAATCGTAAAAAGTGTAAGAACATTGAAAAGTTGTAAAACTGAAACAGCACTGATGAACAGACTTTTGATTGTAATGATTGCATTTGGTGACTTCTTGATAGGGTGCTATCTTTGCACAGTAGCCATTTATGACACGATTCTATTGAAAAAAGACTATTGTCACCAGCAAGTGATGTGGATAACAAACTTGAGGTGTTCGGTGGTAGGGGTGCTGAGCACCTTCGGTTCTCAAGTGTCTCTGTTTTGTATGACTGGACTCAGCATCATCAGAACTTATGGGATATGGAATTCCATGAGAATTCCAGGGGAAGTGACGTTGATAAAAATACTCAGGATTGCTGCAGCAACTTTCATCTTGATCTTACTATCGGCGGTTATTGCTATGGCTCCGATAATTTCAAAATTTGAAGATTTCTTTGTGAATGGAGTAAAGTTTTCAGACGGGCTCAGAATATTTATTGGGACATCAGATAAAGCAACAGTATTTTCTGTGATCCAAGCTTATCATGGAAGAACAAAGGAGGTTCAACTTAGTTGGAATACTCTTATACAGATGACAAGAGAAATGTTTTCACATGACTTTGACTACGAAGATCTCACAAAGAATATTGCTAAAGTCGATTTCTATGGAAACGATGGAGTTTGCCTCTTTAAGTACTTCGTCCAGAATGAAGATCCACAAAGATTGTTTGTCTGGAGCATCCTCTCACTCAATTTCTTTTGTTTTTTCTTGATCTCTATATCCTACCTGATTATTGGCATACTCTCACACAGATCATCTGAATCCATGGCTAGCTCTCAAAATAATCGACAAATCACAGAGCGTAACAGACGGATGAATCAAAGGATAGCCTTCATCATTTCCACGGATTTTCTATGCTGGGTTCCATTTATTGTCATCTGCATGCTCCACTCCCTGGAGTTAATAGATGCTACACCATGGTATGGCGTGTTCTCAATGATAGTACTCCCAATAAACTCTGTATTTAATCCCCTTCTCTATGACGGCACACTAACTGATGTCTTGGCAGCTTCATTACGTTTTGTATCAACTCAGGTAAAAAACTCTGTTATTTTTCAAACCGTTAACAAATGGTTGAAACCTGTACAGACAGAAGAAGTTGTTATGCTTGATTCAATTACAACTGCGGTTACTGATGTTGGATCAAGCAACGAGAGACCTGATACTGAAGCATGAACTGACAAAGAAAAGAAATGAACTTTAAAGGTCTCATCACAGAGAGAAGAAATGATACTGTACTAGGTTAATTAAAAATACATCTAAATAACAATTGATACATCACTGTCATAAGATGAATGATGAGTAGTTGCTCACTAACCAGTGTTGGTAAGCCTGTACTTCAGTTCGTCCACCTCGTCTTTAAGACGTTTACTGGCGGTAGCTAACTCTTGCAGCTCCATGCAGCGCTCTGTCAACTCTCCTATCTCTGACTGAGGGTGAAGTGTTAGTTAGCACATGGTGGTGTGACACATGAGGATCATACAGACCTTGGAGGCGGGGGCAGAGCACACTTGGGACAGTAAACCACCGGGATTCCTGTCACGCTGAATTTCCGGCTTCTTTCTGACCGATTTGTAATTTTTGCCGGAGACTAAAAACTAAAATTTAGGTTGGAATTTTCCACTTATATTAACTGTTTAAGTTCTGAAAAGTTCTCACTTCGCCATTAATTTATGAAATTCAATGAATGAAGTGAGTAAGCAAACGTGAAGTAAGATTTTAAAGTAGGAATTTATTGATTATACACTACAAATTTTTGAGAAACTACCTACCTCCAGAGTTTCACACTTGATCTTGTAGTCGTCTCTAGCTAACTCTAACTGATATCTTTCTGCATGGAAATCTTCTATCAGCTGAGAAACGTTTCCTTGATCATCACCTTGGCTGAAACAATTAATATCTTAAGTGTAGTAAAGAAGAAATTAGGTATTCTAACCTTGTTCCTATTATTGCAGTGTTGAATCATTGGTTGGATGAGACTTTTATGTTTAAATTCAGTTGATGTTTTCTGGCTCACTTGATTGATTAATCATGATTAAAATAATAATTTCTTGGGAATAATCTCTTTTACCTACACATTGTAAAATTACTTTTATAAAGGAAGACTTACCTTTGCATCATGTGATTCATGGAGTTCTGATCCGTCTTACACTTAAGTTCCAATCTCTCGTTTTCATTATGTAAGGTGTCGTTGGATTCTTGTAATATCTGGATCTGGATTTCTAAATCGTGGATTTTCTGTTTGTACTCTTCAACCTGTATCCAAGGTTTATCATTAGCTGTCTAGTGTATAGCTTTCAGTTTTCCTAATTGCCCTATTGAAAAGGAACAAAAGTTTATGCTGCAGTGTTTGATGATATTTATCTTAATTTCCCAGATGATATAAATGCTGATTGATGATTGATAGGAAGGGGCTGTAGCTTAATTTTGATAACCTATGCTTATATAATTATCATTTGGGATTATTATTGATACCTACTTCATTATGCAATTTCTGTGTTTAAAAATAATGTATTATGCATAAAATCACATAATAAACAAAGCATTTTTGTTTTCATTCCAACAAAAATCGAGTAAGGTTTAGTCGAAAAATATTTCCACAAAGTTAGGTTAATTAGGGACCTTCCAAAAGATGTAACATGCTAGCTATTAACCATGCGTGAAAGACTCTGAGAGAATAACAAATTTTCATGACATAGTAAATTGTCTTGCCAAGGACTAAACACACAAATTCCTTTAGAGTGTTCTCAAGATAGCTCTCAGCACTGGTTCGAAAATCTCAGCACTGGATCGAAAATACTGACAACAGTTTTCCTGACCAATTTAATTTTAACTTCTGCTCAAATTTACACCATATTTCCTACAAAGGGGAAAATCTCTGACTGTGTATATTTTTTGATGACGAACGCAAAAATGTTTCTGCAGTCTCTTAGATAAATTACAAGTGTATTTTCGAAGTTAGTTTTAGCCTGAATCTGAGCACAAATTACGCATGATATCTATCATCTGAATACTCTACTTAATGTATAATGAGAGAATCTTTATCATTTTATGGTGTCTAAGTAAAAAAATAGACACCAAGATAATAACATCTACATCCCAAACTAAAGAAAAGCTTTCTCATTCCATGATAAAGAAGCCCAAATAATAAGCCTGAGAGGCTCATTACATGAAGTTAGGCAAGGATGATTTCTTGCAACAACTGCCATACTTTTTCTAGGTCGATTTGTTCGTATTCGCCGTATGAATTATTCTGATATGACCCATAATATGAATATTCTTCATGGGGATAACCCTGTTGTGAATTGTTAAATAATAGCAACAGATAATAATATCATTGCTCTTTAAGATTAAACAATGTTACATCAGTGACTTAGGCTTTAGATTTTGTACAATAATTCAAGATCATCTCAATAAGATACTAAAAGATGAAAGCTCAAGGATACTTTATACAGATTTTAACATTGCTTTGGAAGACAACAAACTTTAAGAATGTTTCCAAAGACTGTTACCTCTCTGTTTGCGTTCTCTAATTCATTGTTTGAAAGTTCAAGCTTCTTTTCATAGTCCATGTTGCCCATGTTACGAGGCATTTCATATTCCATTAATTCCTGAAAAAAACTTCTATCACAAAGGAGTTCACAATGTTCCCATTAAGGCCGCTAAGGTCACAACCAATGAGGTCATCACAAATTTACTATTCTGATATTACTTTTGTTGCTATATTATCTTCTTCTGTGCTTAGTACTGTACATCAATTTTTATGAATTATAACCAATTTACCTGAATGCACTGCATGACACCTGTCTGGACATGTTCTTCCAGTCCCATTATTTTCTTAATGTGTTCTTCTTTCTCATCACAATGAACTGCACATCCAAGAACAAGCTGCAGCAATCGACCTGAGTATGTGCATTTTTGTAGCAAAACAGTAAAGAATTAATATGACGTAGCAAAAATCCAAATTTCCCATGGTCATGGCCTTGCCACCCCCGGCCCCCCCCCCCACCCTAGAACTTGCATCACGTATTACCTAGATGCTCTTCATCAGCATGCTCTCCAATAATGTTACAGTCTGGCATAGGGAACTGCACTAAGTCAAGCTCAAGAACCTCTTGATAGTAATCCAAGATGGCATTCTTCACTTTCCGAAGATTGCTCACTTTGAGACGCCAGTTATCATTGATGTTCTCTTTTAATGAGTCAGCAAGATTGAACCATCCAGGAGCTATCTGAAAAGTGATACTTTCTAAAGATAGTGCTTTTTCTCTATTGATTGATGATTGGTCAGTGTGTTCATGTGAGGCATTTCAATAAGTATAATATATATATCCAGGTAAAGAAATAAATAGCTTGTTAATGGATTATTGTACCTCATTCAGAACTGAGGAGAGAATTAAACCATCTGTCAGTTCTTTGGATGTGAAAGTGACATACTTGACAACATCAAAGGTTCTCAGCCATACAAGAAGGCTGTCACATAGATCGTTTGGCATGGAGCATAAATGGCTACTGATCCCTAAGAAAATATATATCAAATAGATAAATTTTAAGTCAATAAATCCAAAGTTATAGATATCATATAAAACAGTGAATAACCAAAGTTAAACTCAAAATTTTAGTGAAACTCAAAATTTAAGTGAAACTCAAAATTTATTTTATACCTGTACCATCATATCAGATGATATAGAAAAAAAGGTCGGTCACTCAAAGCTAAGAACTTAGCACAAAGTATTCATCATAATTTCAAAATGTTAAATAATATGATTATATTTCGTGTCTGTTAAATTCATATGACACCAATCAACAATATTGAAGAATGTAGCGACTTATCACCACTTTTGGCTCTAAAAAGGCATAAAGTTATATCATTCTCGAATATATTATTTCAAAAATAATGAAAAAACATACTCATGCACATATTTGGAGAGATGGGTCAAGGCTCGACAAAGCCGGTCATAGTAATTCA
Source organism: Mnemiopsis leidyi (assembly GCA_000226015.1). Lineage (NCBI taxonomy): Eukaryota > Metazoa > Ctenophora > Tentaculata > Lobata > Bolinopsidae > Mnemiopsis > Mnemiopsis leidyi. The sequence goes on along the minus strand of JH154797.1, from coordinate 47,224 downwards.
CTTGATGGTTAACTCGGGTTTAAGTTTAAGGTCTGTGTAAAGTATGTAAGTAATATGCAAGTACAAGTAATATGCAAGTAACTCAAGTTTATGGGCTCTGGGTTGATACAATCATATGCAATTGGGGCTATTGGAACAAATGGCTGAGATTTGTCGTACAGCAAAGTAATGGACATGCTTGCTTGACGTTTCCTTATGCCTTTGTTTACTAAGCTCAACTATCCAGTAGCCCTGACCCAGTGGCAGAAAGTTGAGAAGTTAGGGATGGCATTCCTAGCCAAAATTGAAGTAGTTTAAGCCTTTAATTAGCTCGAGAAAGCCTAATCAGTCATCTCTGTACAAGTTGTGTTAGATCTCTCTCAATTTACTCATACTCAATCTTGGCTACTTTTTTGCTCTAAGAATCAAACGCTCACTCATATTCCAAGCCATTCCTAACGGGCTTCCTAGCGCTTCCTGACACGCGGCATATATTCCTGGTGATTCCTAACTTAGCTACTCAAAGGAATGGGCTAGTCCATCGACTAGCCATAGTAGCAGGCATTGATATAGTAAGCGATTCTTTCAACCACATCAGCCAAGTGGCCTTGACTCGGGACCTAGAGGTTGTTGGTTTGAAACCCACCAAAGAGCACTTTTTAACGTTTTCATCTCTGATTATCATTGTTTTGAACCTGCCCAAACTACATATAAACTCCTGTTCCCTGTTTCTCTATTAGCCAAAACTATGCCTAAATACCTACCAATTAAATGTTTAAGCTAAGCGAATACAAAGTAGCCATTTTTGACAAACTATTTGAATTTCTCAAATTTCTGTCACTAGGAGCCCTGAGTCTATTTGGCAGCCTGTCAGATAAAATGGTGGCCAGAACCTGCTGAGAAAATAAGAACGAGTCCAGCACAGCGGCGGGGGGCGTCGTGATAAGGGGGCGCCAAATCGGCGTAACAATATGAGAAAATTTTGCAAGATTAACT
>JH154797.1:30133-44249 GCA_000226015.1 Mnemiopsis leidyi | reverse complement strand
ATTAAAAACGGGTCACTCCGTGGACAGTTTTTAAATTGTCGTANATTTTCAATTGGTGTCTTCAAATCAGTTTTACAGATTTCAATTGCTTTAACATTTAACCAAAGCCTTTTAGTGCGCGTTGCGTAAAGCCGCCACATGCGCGGCGTAAGCACCTGATAGGTTACCGGGCGCTGCACGGCTCTCTCTACGTTTCCCTCCAATTGCAAAACAACAATAAGCCTGAGGTCCCCAGGCAACTGATAGGTAAAAGTATCTCCAAAGAATCGTCCAAGTGGAAAAGGCAAACGTATCCCCCTTTTGTCCATGTCATTCACCTAACCAGGTGCTTACACCGCTCGCGGCGGCTGCGACGCGCGCAAAAGGGCGCTGGTTAAAGCAACTTTTGTCATGTCAATTACCGGTGGCATTGCTTTTGTTGTCCCGGTGATGCCCGACTCTTGCAGCTCAAACGATCGTTTTGTTAAAATGGTAGACGGATTTAATCTCGTCAATGCTTCCAAAGCAACCACATTCTTTAAGTAGCTTGCACAATTACAAAAGCTCTTTGCTAAGCTTAAGCTTTATCAATCTTATCCTAACATAATGGGATGATTAAGAAAAAAATTAGATTTGAGCTAGCCCCAAAACGACATTGATGGCAGTAAGGGGGTCCTTGACAAGATTATCTCCGTTTACCGTTTTAACGAAAAGTTCAGCTTTGAGCTGCGAGATTAGGGTATCACCTCGACAACGGGGTTTAGGAACATGGGTTGCTGGTGTAATGGTATCTACCCCGACTTTCTATGCAGAAGATCGGGGGTCCAATTCCCAGATCTGCCAATCCTAGAGAAGTGCGCTAAGGGCATTTGCCTATGCAATCTTCTTCGGTCGACTCAGCCGAATGACCGGGAAACCGTGATTGAGGGTTCAATATGAGGAGGATCTCCGTTAAAAGATCTAGAATCTTCCAGGAGCCCCTTCAGTATAACTGTAAAAGCCTGGGTACAGGTGTAACAAATTCAAATATATGAACAACAGAATTGTCAGGATATCAGAACTTGACCTAAATCTAATAGACTTCTTTGTCAAATGAATCCTCGGCAGTATCCAAGAAGCCCGACCCAGTACACGAACCAGTTCGCGAACCAGTACGCAGACTGGTTCGCGTACTGGTTCGCGTACTGGTTCGGCAATCCCCGAACCAGTCCGGACTATTTATGCCATGATAACAAGTAGGTCACATATCGCAGATGCAAATTGCTGAAGAAAAGTAACGGTTACATTTAAGATGTGGTATATATATAAAGAAATCCTCCTTCTGACTGACTCTGTATTCTATTAAATTATGTGTTATGTTTTTCTATATCGTTATTGCATGAAATTAGTCTATTATTAAGTGAACAAGTCTGTGCGTGACTTACTAATTTACAGCATTCCCTACTCAATTGTTATGTCACATCTTTAATTCGGCAATTTACATCTGCGATCTGTGACCTACTTGTTATCATATCATAACTAGTCTGGACTGGTTGCCGAACCAGTACGCGAACCAGTACGCGAACCAGTACGCGAACCAGTACCCGAACCAGTACGCGAACCAGTACGGATACTGCCGAATCCTCTTAGTTTCGGTGTTGCATCTTTATTTCTTTCCATGCAGGACATCGGAGGTTTGATTCCCAGATCCGCCAATCCTTGAGGAGTGCGCTAAGGGCATTTGCCTATGCAATCTTCTTCGGTCCACTCGGCCCAATGACCAGGAAACCGTGATTGAATTTGAGGGTCTCCGTTAAAAGATGTAGTATCTTACAGGAACCCCTCCAGTAAAACTGTAAAAGCCTGGGTACAGGTGTAACAAAATACAAATACATGAACAACAGAATTGTCAGGATATCAGAACTTGACCTAAATTTAATAGACTTCTTTGTCAAATGTATCCTCTTAGTTTCGGTGTTGCATCTTTATTTCTTTCCATGCAGGACATCGGAGGTTCGATTCCTAGATCCGCCGATCCTTGAGGAGTGCGCTAAGGGCATTTGCCTATGCAATCTTCTTCTGTCGACTCAGCCCAATGACCGGGAAACCGTAATTGAATTTTAGGGTCTCCGATAAAAGATGTAGAATCTTACAGGAACCCCTCCAGTAAAACTGTAAAAGCATGGGTACAGGTGTAACAAAATGCAAAAAATTATAGAGCTCTTTATAATCTTTTATATTTATATGGGAAAATGCTGTATCATAATGAAATAATTTGGGTATATCTAAATGTGATGGCTGGATTATGCCCACTATCAAGCCTAATAGTTATTTGACATGGGAAAATGTGTTCCTAAGCACAATTTAATATCATGGAAATAACCCATTGAGAATTGCACAAGAATGCTTGAAACAGCTATCTTTCAATAAAGCATTTGTAGCACCTGATATTCATGTTGGTTATTGCCGATTTAGTGATTTACATTTCAATTTTGAATTTTGTGCTCTTTTTCCTGGATGTGCATTTTCAGACCTCGGCCTCCAGGTTTAGTGCCTTTTTGTGCCACACTGTCTATAAGGAGTCGTGCCTCCACTGTGATATTACTACTGTTATTATCATTTAAATTCTGCATAGAATTTCCAACCAGTGTCAATATCAAAAGGATCATGGCGTGGCTATGCCTCATTTTCAACCTTAATCAGTTACAAACATTATCTGACCTCTGATGCAGAAATTCGGATGACTTGACAATTGAGTATACATTGGATCTAAAAAATCAATTAAAGCTCTCTTAAATCTTTTAAAAGGATGAGGCTAAGGGCATGTCACTCTTGAAAGAAATATAAACCTAAAAACTTTCATCTTTAATTTAGGTTTAGTATTAATAAGATTATATCTACATAAATCTAAATTGTCAAATATGTATGCTATATTATTGCGGCTAATTTAATCATCATTACATTCAATTAGTTTAACATAACTCATATTATAGGAGAATGGCATCTCCACAACCCCGCCCATTGAAGGTAAACATACCATTTAAATTGCTGTAACATGAACTATAATATTCTAATAAACTCTTGTTTCTGTATGGTACACCATCAACATAGCAAATCAGGATCACACCATAGTTAGGAGACTGGGCTATAAGAAAAACAAGTATTCTTTCAGGCTGCCCACCGTAGATCTAATAGCACCTGCCAGAGTCCACCAAACCTCCCAAGCTTAATAAAGTCTGCCAGAGTCTGTCAAAAATAAACAATAAACTCCATACTTCTAAATAGTAGGCCACTGGCTGCCAATTAATTGCAATTTCCACCATTATCAACTTTGGTCAAACTCATATATCAAGTAAGTTAAAGTCCAACAACCAACAGACTTCACACAGACTCACCCTCTCTCTAACTGTAATCTTAAAAGTTATGATCATGAGATTATGGTTATGGCTATGGTTATGGCTATGGTTATGGCTATGGTTATGGCTATGGTAATTTTTGGGATCAGGTGCAGGGGTCATTTACTGCAGACACCTGGGTGGATCGAATCCTAACCCAGGCAACGAAGTCCAAACAGATTTAAGTTTCATGATAACATTCCTCACTTCTAAAACTTTACATCCATCTCACTTATTAATCTTTCAGCTCAAGGTTCATCCAGTTGCAGTGTCACCGCAAAACAACCACAATTTTCATCAACCTAATTGCAATAGATCATTTAAAATATGCCACAAATGCTACTCACCAATTAAAAAGGTTTGAACCCAATGGTGAAACGTACCATTTCACTTTTGTCACAGTACTGTTGTAGCTAAAGATTTCAATTGGGCATCAGCAGCTGTGTAAGAGATTGTTGATCATCAGCCACTGTCCCATGCTTACAGTTCGCTATTTCCATAACATAATGAGATGTATTTAATGCAGAGGCCTGGGGACACAGATGACAGTAATAAGCCAGAAATGAGAAGAATTGTGAACAGTGCACTTTACTCCGATACAGACGAGGATGCAGGCTCTATCACTGATGTTAGGGTATGTCCAATTTGAGTATTTCAACTCTTTTCTAAGATTGTTATAAAGACTACATAACCCTCTTATTCTGTAACAATCGTGAAGTGGATTTTTATAGCTAGTCAAGTCCTGTATAGCTAGTCAAGTCTCAAATTAAGAAGATGGCGAGTTAGACAGAATTTAATTTATCAAATGAAATGATCTCTGTCCCTAAAAGAGCAGAGTTTCCAACCCCAGCTCCAGTAAAATTGGTTAACAGTTGCAGCTTAAATCGCCCTTTCAAAAATCTAGTTTTTGGCCTGTATGAAGTTCTGTATACAATTGTAATGGACTGGGAATTTTAATTAATCTGAAAAAAATGAATACGGACTATTCAAGCTGCTATTTATGTGGTACCCGGTAGGACGATGAGGAAGTGCCTATAAGAGTCCAGGTGTTGCCTGACTCTGAGGCGGGTGAGGAAGAAGCGAAACTAACTTCCGAGCATGACACCGAGACAGAACTAGTGTCCGGTGTCTCTAGTCCCGATCTGGAGGTGACATTTTGTCCGGCTGTTACTTGTCACTTTGTGTGCACTTAAGTTTGGCATCAGTGTTTTTTATATGTGTTGAACAGGGTAATCTGAGTAGTATGTTTTGTGTCAGAATTTATCTGTGTCTCAACATTTTTGTGTCCTGATCAGTTATTTGTTTTTGTGTCCCAATCAGCTTGATCAGAGGTTCGGCGACTGTATTTTTTTTACATGTGTTCACGGTTGTAACATATTTTGTGTCTAACAAACTTTTATTTGTTTTCAAAATATTTTGTCTCCCGATCTTGATTTTTTGTGTTCCAATCAACTTGATCAGAGGTTTGGTAGTTGATGAAAAATCATGATCTTTGTCTTCTCATAGACGCCCTTAGAGTGTCGCTTCGTTGTAAGCATGAGCTTTGTAATGTCAGAATATTCGTAGAAGATATTTGCATTTATGTTTAAATTAAACTTTCCAGCTTTGATTTTTTGATCCAATCACTCAAATATTCAAACGAAACTCACAACTAATGATTTAAAAAAATCAATAATGTCCTTCTTCGTCCCATTCACTAACTTACCCCCAGAGGAGTCTAGCAGCGGACCTACGCGATATAGGAGAAATACCATCTACTGATCACAGTCGACACACTCCCGCCAGAGACAACACCTTTAGTAGTCCTCTCAGAGATACTTCTACTTTCAGTCCTACTGGCTTGTCATCAAGCTTCTATCCCAAATATCAGGTGAGGGTGGACTAGAGTTGGATGGGTTTCTAGATCTGTATCAGATATTATGATTTACAAAATGTTAAGATTTATAATTCGCGCACCAGGCATGGTAACGTATGATCATGTCTTATGAAAAACAGAACCCATACCATACTGTTTTATACATACTGATTAGTATAAGCGAGAACATCTCACCGAGATTCAATTAACGTTGTGAAACGGAAAAGAGAATACGGTGCAAGTTACGATTCATTTTCTTCTTCCATTGAAGCTTCTGTCAAGCGTGCGGAAAACTAAGTACTGTATAACTTTCTGAACATTATATCATGCCTTGTGCTTTCACTTAATTTCGGTAAGCGGCTTGTGCATATCTTAAGATATATGCCGGTATTATAGGACAAAATGAGAAGGTGTGCGTTCATTCCTCAATATGTGAAATTGCTCGAAAGACATGTGCTGGTTATTTAGATGGATTTAGCTTTGAACTCATGTGCTAATTTGAAAGGTCTTTCTAATATGAACTTTCTCTCTTGACAGAGTTCCATAAATGCAACTTAACATGAATTATGGCCAAAGTCTTGACATCTTAAGAACATCTCTCGTAGGTTAATTTACGCGATGTCTTATCTTGTCGCTTGGGTGACATACCAAGGTAACATGTCACGTGACTTACATCACTCCGTTACCAGGATAACATATCACGTGACCTATACCACCCCGTTACCAGGGTAACATATCACGTGTTTAACATCATTACGTTGCCAGGGTAACATGTAACGTGACTTATATCATTCCACCCCGTTACTAGGGTAACATATCACGTGACTTACATCACTACGTTACCAGGGTAACATATCACGTGACCTCGAGAAAGAGGATCTACACCGGCAGTGTCAGGAGCTGAGACACAGGATTGAAGACGAACATGCCGGGTACGAACACAAGCTGAGAGCAATGCAGGAAAACCAACAAAGACAAGCTACGTTGTCTACAAAACTCCAGAATAAGGTGGGTATTTTCTTTATTTGCCTTAGTTTTGTGGTTTGATTTATTAAGATATTTTGAAATAGTCGTTATCAAGACAAATGTTTCACGTTTGTCTTAAATAACATTTTTCATCTCATGCTTATAAACCCTAATTTCGATTATTTCAAGTTATCTTCTCTCGCGATACTTGAGTAGTGAGGCCCCAAAAGACATTGATTTTCGCATCAGACGATAATTTACCCTAGAAACCAAGCAGACATTCATGTTGAACTTATTTAATGTTGCGCCACTTTATATGTGTATTAATTTAGTTTAGATCGTTAAATATGTGGCTGTTGGCCTGGAGCCCGAATGGCTCGCATTGAAATTTAATACATCTCAAATAGCTAAAAACGTCAGCTTAAATCATTTCATGACAGTCATACATGTGCATGTTCATTTACTAAGCACCAATCTTCTGGCTACTTTCACGATAAAATTCGAACCAGTCGTTGAAATTGGGTTAAACCTTATTCAGATCTATCTGCCCTATCATTAGTGATAGTAGCGGTGCAATAGCAAGTGATCTCCAAATCGAATGAAGCGCATGCTGCTGGAGCTAGGATTTCGAATTTCTCCTGAATTCGATCCAAAATTAGCTCTCGTTTCCATGGCGATCTAGTGGGACACGTTCCAGCATATAGTAATGGTGCATAGCAACTGCGTTAACAGATTCTTTGACTCTGATATTTAATGCTCCATCTTCTCTTTTCTTACATCATTTACCTTCAATGAGCAGTTCGATTTTTAATTAAATTCTAATGATCTTGTTGCAATTTCATCCGGCACCACTACAATTAAACAAATCGTCTCCACTTGGTGGTTTTACAACTTTTTTTTCGAATTTTAGTTCCTTGTGAAAACACCAAAATTCCTTAAATACCGTGCATCGCTGCACGTTTTCTTTGTTAATGCAGTACGTCGTACACGTCGTCTCGAACGTATCTCTATCCCGAACTGTAATATCCCGGTTTCCCAATGGAAAGAATGTGACAAGTCACGTGGGTGGAGGTGGTTACCATGGCGACAGCAGACAGGAGATCATGACGGTCGGTCCGGAGAGTCCTACCGAGACTGCCCTCATCGCTACAGTCGCTGTCAAGTACTTGAAGGTGGGATACAGAGCTGCTTTAACTGCTTTAACTGTGTTGGATTGAAATTTAACTTCAACGATTTGGAGGGTAGAAGAGTAGAAGCGAATCAAAATTCCGCTTCCCTCAACTCTTTCCTAATGGGGTTCCTAATATTTCTCCAAACTTTTTCCCTCAATGACGTTTTTCTAATTCTGGTCACCAATACTTAAAATACGTCACCAATACCTTAGTATTATACTTCGGTAGGCTGTCTCTAGTCACGAAAGTCATTATCATCATTATTCGTGTCCTTTTATCACTGTTTACTACTATTGCAGTATTTACCGTAATATTAATTCCCGTATATTTCAAACCCAAATAACAAATCTTAGCAAACGAAAACATGTAACCTTAACTAAAACCTAAAACCCTAAAACCTTAATCCTAAAACTTAAAGCATCTCGGATAGTGTTTAAAATTGACACACACACACACACACCTGATTGAAGAATGAAGGGCGGGAATTAACGGGCAGTACAGTTCCAATGTGGAGATCCAGGGTCTACATTTAGTCACCGTGTCAATCGTAACGAGCAACTTTAGTAAACGCCATGAGAAAAAACTAGTCCCGGCTCCAGTGCGTTGTAATTTGTATTTAGTCTAAAATAACTGGCATTCAAGTTGAGTTTACCACCAAGAGACAGAGAGAAGAAATACTGATGTTTTCTTGCAAGCATTGTGGGGCAGTGTAGTTGTTCAGTTTGACAATTAACAATGAAGATAACAATCAAATGTCGGCGTATAAGTACAACAATTGAAGAGTTTCCGACACTTCGGCCAAGCACTTTGCTCTGACCTCTGTCGTGCATGAAATAATAACAAAGTTTTAACATCTGCAAGCCACCTGATAAATCATGAAAGTCAATTTTTGGACTATTAAATTCCTGTGTTACCCTGGGTTTTTGTTTATGGATACGAATATGATCCACGGAAAATTTTAATGACAGGATTATCTAAATTTGTCTCTCCAACCACTGAAAGTAGCGCCAGGCTGACACGTGACCTTTAGAGTCCAATGACAAGCAAGTCGTAGAGATAGAATTTAAATCTAACATGTATTGATAACGTTTTGTATATTTGACAATCAGTTTTGCTCTGTTCAACGCAAAAAGCTGTGTCGCTGAAATCACGTGACGCTTTTCTCGACCGCCGATTGGAGGAAAATTCGCACGTAACTCCGCTTCTGCGGTGCGATTGGAGGAGGCCCTCGGCATGCAACTAAATGCAAAGTGCACAGTATTTTGTGCAGCTCACGCGTCTTGAGGGAGAGAGTTCTTACTTTTTGCTTTTCTTCGCAAACTTTGTTAAAGTAGTTTCAATAGTTTATTATATATCGTGTATCTTGTAGTGAATCTGACGTTGCACTGACATGAGCGCAGAAGACGTGGTATGTAGGTTTTGTATTGTTAACTTTCGGTTTCACTTTCGATTCTACTTTCACTTTCACTTCAACTTTAACGTCTACTTATACTTTACCGTCTACTTATTTTTCTATGCAGACAAAACTGAAAAATCAAAATGCTTTCCTTCTTATCCTTTCTTTTTTTAAAACAATTCCCTCCAAACCATCCCGTAAAATCCAACATATTGAGCACACTGCTAGTGCTATTCTGTGGATCATCTACCGTTGTCCGTTTTCTCATGTTATCTATCTGTACAGCTTACCATCGTGATGGGCTCATATTAATTAGCACTGAGTTCGGGATGAGATGACCAACAGTAAATACCATCCCTAAATCTGTGATCACGTGACTTTAAACCAGATTATTGGTCAACGTTTGCGCCACCCCTCTGATCTCATCAGAAATCCTCGTGTATTAACTACAAACGACAACATACCCAGTAATCCCACGTGTTATGATTGGAATTTATCGTGGAGGCTTTGACAGTCTCGTGTAATAGCACTTGTCTTTAGGACTGGTATTAAACATGAGTGGTTCAATGAGTCTACTGATGCAGACTGATGTGTATTCAGTGTATAATAAGACACGTGACCACGTCATGGTATACAATATACATTATACAATATACACACTGAACTATACATTGTATACCCTGTTATACACAACATTTCAAAATAGGTTAACATTGAACGTAATGTCAAGGTTCATTGATCAATAAACCTCATAACAATCAAATACAATACGCTGGAACGTGTCTGCATTACATCTGGTCACGAGATCATGCCATCATATGGGCGGTTAACATCATCCAGACATTTGGCACTGAAACAAAAGTATGTCTCCTCATTTAAATCATCATTTTTACAGAAACATACTCCTTCATAATCCCAGACGTAAAGTGTTGAAAGTACCTGATTACAGTAAAATACATAACCTATACTCCGACCCGCGAACAATCCCGAAACTCAAAGTTTCATACTGCCACGTGGTCCGCGAGTCTTCTCTTCTTGTCATTCTATAGGAGGGAGGTTGCCAGGGATTCCAGCATATCACTAGTGGAGTATTTGTAATTCTAGTCGCCGTGAGGCACGTTGTTAGCGTTAATCAGCTCCTGCTTTTTTGTTGTTGTTCTTGTGCTGTTTTGATCTTGATTCAACTTGCTGCTTTGTCTCGTTTATCTGAGGAGTCTAAATTGTATGCATTGTTAACACGTAAAGTTACTTCTGAAATATGACTCTCGGAAAGCTTGTCAGATCATTTTCGTTTAGAAGAAAAAGGCCTGAACGCTCTGATTCTGTAACCTATACCCTATACAATGCAAACCCTGAAATTCTTGCTTCATCGTCAAAAAGAACAAAAAGATCCAAGTCCCTTAATCTCCCGAGGAACACTGTCTCAAACGAGAGCAACTCAGACGAGCAATACTCCAACAGGGCAGAGCGGTCTTCCTCCTTCACATTCGTCAGAGAACCAGAAAAGGAATCAGAGAGCTCCACTTTCACTCTGCCTCGACGGAAAAAGTCAAAACAGCTCCAAACTTCTACCTACACTTTATACAACATAAACAATTTATCTAAAGAAGTGCAGACATCCATGCTTTCTCTGTGCAACAATAAAGATGTACAAACTTCCACCTCAAATCTTAGTTCTAGTATGGGTAAAGTATGTAGTAGTTCGAGTTTGACTAAGAAACAGAAGGAGGGAAGTGTTTCAAGTCTAAGTAAGGAGTCTGTTAAACTTCAAGGTTCCACTTCGTCATTAAAGAAACAAAAAGTTGGAACTTCCTCCGAACTTCTACAAACTTCTTCCTCCACCATTTCCAGCAACTCTGATCACAATGACACAATCACATTAGCTCCGCATCACACTAAACGATCTTCCTCCTACGATCGAACTAAAAGTGAGCCCGCTCAGACCTCAAAATCTACAAGACTACGGTCTCGATCTTCGTCTCTAACGTTCACCAGAGATCCTGGAGAATACCAGACTTCCACCTTCACTCTACCGCGACGGAAGAAGTCGAAAGAGACCTCCACCCTAACTATCTACAACATCCACAACTTGTCTAAAGAAGTTCAAACTTCTCTTCTCTCAGTTTGTGAGACGAATACCTCTCAAGAAATACAAACTTCAACCTCCTCGCTTCACAACAGTGTTACAAACAAACCTACAGATAAAGACAAGCGTTCCTGCTTTACAGTAGACAAGAGTACCAATACCCAGCAGAAATTTGTTGCGGTACCTCAGAAACCTCCTAGGAATGTTGAAGTTGCTGCTCTCAATACTAGTTCATCTGAGGTAGTGCGGCATTCCTTTACAGATTTACACTGCAACGAGCACTTTTAGAAGTTACAGCATCTTTTATCAACTGTAAACAGCTTGTTTAACTTTAAACGTGAATCATTGCATGTCACACTTACTTTCTGATGCATGGCCATGATTCTTCTGAAAGACGTGTAAAACTGTAGAATTCTGGGAGAACCACAAAGAATGCGAAGGTTCATGAAGTGCTAGAATTGAAAAGAAGATGATCAGATGTTTAGTAATTTGATTTCGGTTGCAGTATGTGTACAGCATGAGCTACATGTAATACCACATACTTACATACTGACATACTTACATACCTACATACTGCAGTGAACCTGTGTTTGATATAATGATTGAGTTCAAGATGCTTTATATATTTATTATCACTTGTCGCATGGGAATCCAATAATGTTATATTATCGAATATTAAAGTATTGAATGATAGAATGATGATGAATTGACTTGATGAATGTCGAAAAGCACTACATTGTTTATCGTAGAATGATGATTTTTTATGAACTCACGAAGTACGAACCCAAACTGCTAGCTCTTCTCCAAAACCAATCATATAAATTCCTATTTCCAATATTTCAAACTCTTGTCAAGATCTATCTCTCTCATCTGAATTCCTGGTTCCAATATTTCAAACTCTTGTCAAGATCTATCTCTCTCATCTGGATTCCTATTTCCAATATTTCAAACTCTTGCCAAGACTCAAGATCTATCTCTCTCATCTGAATTCCTGGTTCCAATATTTCAAACTCTTGTCAAGATCTATCTCTCTCATCTGAATTCCTATTTCCAATATTTCAAACTCTTGTCAAGATCTATCTCTCTCATCTGAATTCCTGGTTCCAAAGTTGCAGCTGAACCAGGTGTCGGTTGCCACTTAATTGTAACTCAATAGCCACCGTAATGGACAAATAAGGAGCAACAGCCACAATTTAATTGCCTCGCTTGACTTTTGCTACCACGATGCAAAAACCCTCAAGATGCATTTTATAAATTTAGAGTAATTAGAACGCCCGTAATATTACAGACTGGAATTTGAGAAGTCTGTTGGAGAGCTGGTAACATGTGACTTGGTAATAACGTAGTTCGATATTAAGATTTAACGTACTTTAACATGATTTACTTTAAGATGATTTCCCCTTGAAGAAATCAGACGTATACAGAAAGAAAGCAACACAAAAACGAAAATTCCAGAATAAGAATTGTGATTTCATCTTCTGAACACGGGATATTAAAATCAGACAAATGATTTTCGCTTCTGGAGACCCGCCGTCATGGGATTTCGGTAACCGTGTTAACAAAAGCTCAACAAGAAGACCGGCCGTGCTAACTGCTTCTAAAACTATACCTTGCTTTGTTTTTTATCTCAGTCCAAACTAATCTTGGAACTTTAAAGAAAAATGTAAATTTCTCTGAGTTTGATGATAAGACTGCATCAAATTGATCACATTTTGCCATTAAAAACCCTGTCAATGTCAATTATTGTCCTGCATCTGGTCATCTTTAATTTTCAATTTTCTTGACATCTTTGTTATCGACTAGTCCAAGTCATATTGCACATACAAGAAATGATTTGCTCCAACGATTTTGCATTTGTGCAGAAATACATCACGTGACTATGAATGTTACCATGGTAACATATAACACGTGACTCATATCACTTCATTACCAAGAAATTGTCATTTCAGATACTAGAGCAGAAACGCAGAATACTAGAGTTAGAACATGCGATTGCGGGAAAGAACAACGAGCTTGAAGATGCTAAGGAAGAGGTAAGTTTTTATTAAGGTGTAGAGATTTTGGTTTTTACTATCGATTTTTGTAAGAGGGTGGAGATTTTGGTTTTATTAGAGATTTTGTCTTTGAGCGGGAGGCTTTTGTAAGAAACGTTAGCGGAGTGGTGTTACAGCTTCAGCCGATTTGTTTCGCAAAATTTTGCATTGGATCATTGAGAGCCGCATATAAATAGATAAGAGGATGTTAATGGAACTTGTCTGTCCTCACTACAGATTGTTTGAAGATCCTCACTCCTCATGTAATGCTATATCTAGTTTCATGCTTGCTATCTGAAGTTATATCTAGCTATAATATCCTGGGGGCATCACAGAGCACAAAAGCTCTAGCCATCATACCGTTCAATATTTTGATACATTACTTGATACATTACTTGATTAAAATCAAACTTTTCTGGAATTGCTATGGGAACAGAAAGCAGCCTGCAGCTAATAACATGCATTAGGAGAACAAATAGCCTAAATGAACTGAACATATGGAATTAAAATGCATGTTATGTCTCTCTGACATGTATCAATGTGTACCTACACGAAATGTCTTGATATTTTCCTATCTCATCTGCTCATCGCTGTTGTGCTCCAGATTGCATGGCGAAGAGTGCAGGAGATTCATTTTGAGATGTTTTCTGTACCAGCGCTGTGCGTCGTAATGAAAAGTCGAAACATCGAATTTTGGGATGCATCTTAAACCTCATGGACTTGGTAACCTTCGTCAAGTTAAATAAAGGGGGTAAGTAATTAGGTTGCCATGGAAACGGTCCAAAAGTAAACAACCTTTATAAATCCCCCTCCGCCTATTGTTCATTTGAGAGCAGGAGACATGCTGCTTCATGAACTGATAATGAGTTTAAAGACTCACATGACTGTATTGTACTTATTCATCTCCATAGCTGCTGCGAATATCTTAACTATTTCCCGAAAACAAATAAAAACTTGGGAGAGCTTTGTCGTAGAAACGAACTTATTATGTTCCTCACATTTAAAACCAGTACCAAGTTCCAGATCAGGTCTATGACTCAGTTCGCACCTTTGTGTTATTGTCGCTTCCATGACGACGGAATTACACCAATTATCTCTTATCAGCAGTTCCATTGAACTTGCACAGTGACCTTGGTTACACTAAACATTTGTCCCCCCACCCCCCCCCCCCCCAAACTATTAAACCATATATATGGCATGATTACGCACTCGCGAATTTAAAGTTAAAATTATATAAACATAAAAATATAAGCAT
>JH154795.1:88015-100701 GCA_000226015.1 Mnemiopsis leidyi | reverse complement strand
CTTGATATTTGGCACAGATGTAGTTAAGACAATTTTGAAGAGGGGGCACGGCTCGGATTTTTGATTGCTAACCTCAATTTTTCTCAGTGATGCTAGGAGTTGCTGACCCATTCGGCTGTAACCAAGGTACTCTCAAGCTGAAACGAGTGTTACTCCTCCAATTTTCGACCTATAACGATGAGAGTTAGTTCCTAGGATAGCCTGAACCTTCCTGAAACAGATGAGTATCAAATTTTTCTTGAAATCGAAAATCTGTTTGTTCTGTGGTGCGATGAAGTTGCGAGAGTCGACGCAAACGAAATGACGACGCCACAACTACTAGCATGTGCGCCCTCCGGCGCGGGGGGTGATAAAGATCACATTCAAAAAGTGTATGTTTTTGATCTTGACTATGACTGGCCAAGTGTGGTTTTAAACCAGGTACAGATTCACTTGTCACGAGGCGGATCTAAGTATCTGCCAAGCTCAATTTGCAAGTCATCCGCACTTATCCTAAGCTTATAAGTGCGTAATCTATGTGAGAATCCCATGCACTGATCAAGATACAGTTCTGTATGTGTATGTTCGAAACACTAGGAAGGTGTCCTTTTTGATCATCATAAACTTTCAGTTTCATATTCCATTCAAGTTACTTAGATACCAGATAGTTGTTTTTGAGCTACTGAGTATACTTGCTTATCTTAAACAGTATCGCTAAAGTAATTTCAGTTGATTATTATCATATTGGATCTCGAAAGAGGTTTCAATGGCTAGAGTAAAAATCCTCGTGACATCAGTAGTTAATCCTCTGATCCAGAGTCAGCTGACCCTAGGGAAATGGGATGGAATATATAGAACACAAAATGTAAATGTAGATGCAGAGCAGAAAGTATGTACAGAAAGAGTTCAAGAGGAATGTAATTTACAAGACAAACACAGCAAGAATAAATAAGAAACTAAAAGCTCTTTTTTCAGGAACAGTTGAACAAGCTGATGCAATTTTGCAAGATTTACTGTGCTACAAGAATACCCGTAATATTTGATAACTTGACTTTTATTAAAAATTTTTCAGCTACTTTTTCAAGAATTGCTGCCAGTTAGCCCTAGTACTAGGGGTGACATATTGGGGCGACTTTTAGTTACCGAGAGGCGACTTATTAGCCAGGCCCCAAACATTACTCCACTGCATTCTCTATAATAAAGTCTTATTTTTCAGTTATTAAACAGCTACTGTGTAATTACACAGTACAATTGTGTAATTACACTTTTAACTCTAATCAAAAACCCACAGTATTTGCACTGTAGAGTAATAATAGCAAATTAATACACGAGGCAGAATGCAAATAAATGCAATATCCAATTGAGTGCAATCATTTGTAGAACTATTGCTTGAGGTGAGGCCCAGTGCGTTGAGAATCTGTATTCTCATGCAACTAAACAACTAGCAACTGCCTCAGTTCATGTAATCACAATGTATAACTGTCGTTAAATTCGCCAATTATGACACTTAACCATTTATCCATCCAATTATAATAATTGTAATAATGCAACTTATAGCAGGTATTAAGATACCATTATGAGAGGACAATGAACAACTAACAACCTACCGTGTGATTAACACTTTTCTTCGCCTCAGACTGCAAGTAATAATGTCACAAATTTGTTGCTATCGTTGTTAAACGCCTCACAATAACCTGGAATCCCCAGTGGCTTGTTAGATATGTCAAATGATTTAGACAGTTATGATGATGTAGCACAGTGGGACCTTAACTTGCCTGACGGAAAACACAGTGTCAGGTTTGTCTTAACGATTATTTTTAGTAATATAAGAAATATTGATCAAATTTGGGTGTAGAGTATATTGCCTCTATGCTGTTGATATTTGTACTATTAACAATATTTCATCTTACAGTCTTTTAGCCATTTTCGAAATGAATTATCCTTTCATGGAAAATGTTCGTGTTTAGAAAATTGAAACCGTCACATGGTCAAATTGTATTCCTATTTCTACTGTCCTACTGAAAATGAGTTGAAAGGTGAATCGAAGTATTGTACCAAATAAAACGCTCATGTATCAGTTATTATTTGTAAGCTTTCGAACATACACTGTGTTCATGGTCACACAGAAAATATAATTATGTCTATCACAAAAAGGAGCACACTATAAACAGTGGTAAAAGTCCAAACTGCACACAAATTGTTACGATTCAGTTGAAAGGTTAATGTTAAATTATTTAGGTTTCAGCACGGCACCACAAGTGGAAGAAGAGTTATCTTAGTTGATGGAAAAGAAGTTCGCAACACAGGCTGGCAGTTCAAACTTGTGGGCAAGGAGTCTTTTCTCATCGGCAAACACAGGGCCTGCATTATCATTGAAGCGAACGGCCTCAAGTATGTAAATCTTCTAGCCCTTTATATATGATGAACGTTTTATGTGAAACATACATCATAAGTGCTCAATTGATTACAAACATATTTATTTTTATCTAGGCTCATTTCATTTACTTATTATGACTGTATTATGATGACAATTTTTAAAGTGCTTGTTTAAATGAAACTTTTGAGGTGTACAACGATTTCTTTTTACGACTTGATACTGATTGTTGTTAAAATGCCCAGATCCCAGAGGGACTCTAAAGGGAGTTTCGAGCACGAGTAGTGAGTTTTATGGGCGAATACTCGTGATCAAACTCAATAAATACTGGTGCATCCCTGTGCTGTCTAGAATTAAAAGCTCTTGGTTGAACCCTCTTGACTGCCGCCATTCTCACTGATTTGCATATCTGCATATAAGTGTGTCCGATCCTTCAATGTGGATTTTTTCGTCGTATTCGATATTATTTTATAAATTAACACGATGTGTATTTCTCAGTTACACCTACATACTGGAGGTGGATGGAAAGAGTTTAAAGAGGTTTGTGGAAAACAGGAAGAAAGCCTGCCGCACCTGGACACCACATGTTGGGGGCAATCCTCACAGAGTTGTTCTCGGTAAGCCCTTAAATTGTTCGCATGATAAGTTATTTTACAATTAGTTCAGGGTTAGTTGTCGGGGAAGTTAAAAGATTGTTTGCAAACTCGCGTCAAGAAAATGGTTCGATTTGTTATAAAACCAAACACTACAGCCGTAAGTGAAGCTATATCAACATACATCTTCCATATCGGGAAGGACTGAACTTAAAGGCTAAAGTATTTATCGGACTAATGATCATTGACTTAAGATCTGCTATAGAAACCAACAGGTCCGCATTATCGTCCTGAGCTCTGTTAAGGCTTTCATTCAGAAAATAGGAATTGTATTTTCTGACGACCATTTTCGTTATAGAGACTAGAGAATCTAGTGTATTAGGTTACATTTTGTTCAAAATAAGATTATAGAGTGTTTATAGCATGCTGTGATGCTGCATACACTTCTCGATATTTACAATATTGATTTTCTAGCAGTGTCCTAATGGCCAGCTCTCAGTAAATGTACTGGCATATATCAGTTTCTTCGTTGCCCTAGCAACAGATTCACTAATTTGTCTAGAAATTGGGTACTTTACAGAAATACATTATGCGGAGATCATGTTTGTGCTCGAGCGATTTATTCGGTTCTGGTTATCAAATTTCGTTATCATGCATGTCCAGGCTTTTTTAATAAAATGTTGTAATATTTTTTTCATAGATTATCTCTCTAACGCAATTTACTGCTTGCCAATAGATAATCATTGTTCACGAAATTAATGTTTAATGACACTGGTGAGCAGACTATTGAGCTGTGTGTTGTGTTGGGCGGCATGCACTGCACTGTCGTACTTCAAACATGTTGCAAGCTGCCTGACTCTTTCTTTGCGGGTTATTGTTGCGCGTGTGTTTAATATTCGTAACTCCAGTAGTGTTTGTTGTTCCTGACTAGGGAGAAGTGGAGGTTAGTGGCCCTACCCTGACTGCTATGTCTGAAGAACTCCAACTAGACCTGCTTCTTAGTGTGCTTGATCAGAGCCGATCCCAACATGTGCTGCAGCTCTTTAACCGGGTCTACCGTAAAAACAAACAATATTTCAAACTGGTAGCTGGAGCAGGAGGTCCCTTACTTTTTATCGAGGATCACTGCTCCCTCATAGAACGAGGCAAGGATAACAAAGTTGTTATCTCCGTTCCTTTCATGGTGTGCCGTGATCAGGACTGCAAGTGTGGCGCATTCCACGTTTGTACACACTGGCCTAGTAAAATCAGCACGTGCAAATCTTGTCGTGTGGATATCAGTAAAAACCCGGACAACACTTCTATTTACAACAAGTATCCTCTCTTACACAAACTCAGTCCGATTCTCCTGAAACGTCTCCTCAAGTACTCAAAGTTCATCATCCGACCTGAAACTCCTATCTTGTTCGAAAAATGCACGCCAGATCAACTGAGGTTTCCGCAAGTCTGTGAGTACTACAACAGTGATACTGGATGTTTGGGTCCTTGCCTCTTTTTCCATCTCTGTAAAAAGTTCGCCACTGGAAACTGTAAAAACACCGACTCGACCTGCTCCCATTCCCATGACATGGAGTCCTCACACAACCGGAAGATTGTCGCTACTTGCGGGGGCATCCCCATGGACTCCAGCTCCATCCTCCAAGTCATCAACTCCCAGACCTCAGTAACTACAATCGCACTGAACATGCTGCAGAACGACACAAGGATACACGACCATGACACGGAGATCTGTGTGTGGAACTTAGTTGGGACGTGCGGGAAGGGAGGGGCCTGTCCCTTCCACCACATAAACCTGCCCTTCTGGTGGCAGTACGTGACGGAGGATAAGAAGTGGGAGAGTTGGGACCGGGACAGTGTACTGATCCTGGAGAAGGCGTACTGTAACCCCGTCATCAGAACTGTGGAGATCAAGATAAACGGATGTATCGCTATCATAGACTTCCCCACCATGACCATGATGGACGGAGAGTTCAGGATACGCCGCATGTCGACCGGACCGGTACACGGAAAGCGACACCTTGGTTCCCTAGCAACCGCGTACCACTGGCACTGGGAGGAGACAGACAACGTGTGGCACGAGTTTCCGTCCTGTGTAACACAAGGTAAACACACGCCCCAGCTAGAGCTACCAAGTCACGTGATCGAGACTGCGTATCTGAACGGGAATGAAAAACAACACTTTAAGATATCTGACTCGGATTTTGTCCTGTTGTTCGGGGGGATGCAGATGAAGGAGGATAATTGTAGGAACATCAGGAAGATCTGTAGACGTCCAATACACCGCTCTGTGCCGCGCTGCGCAGTATCGGTAGCCGGGAAAGAGGATCCTTGTCACGAATATTACACATGTGTCAGGGAGGCCACTAAAGACGAGTGGGATTTCGTCATCTCCTGTCTGAAGTCAGATGAAACTCCGACAGAAGTACAAACAATAAGTTCCAACCTGATTGACGCTCAGTTCTCCAAACGTCTGAAGGATAACAATACCAGGTTCTTGTTTCACCCTGCAGTGGGGGAAAGTCTGACGGACATTGCTCAGCATGGTCTCCTTTTGTCAGACACTCCCCCTGCAATGAAGAAGTACGGGACTGGACTTCACTTGGCACGTAACGAGGAGTACGCACTGCACTTCTCTAAGTCACGCGCGCTGGTGCTGTGTGAGGTGGTTGTTGGGGAGTACTGTCGTGGTAAAGCTGACGATACGAAACCCCCTGTCTCTCAGTTTGGGAAGAATTTCCAGTGTTGTGTCAACAATGTCGCTAATCCTGATGTGTTTGTTTTGTATGATGTTATGTGTGTTAAACCTAAATTTTGGGTCTCTTTTCGATAAGTGGTCTTTTTGTACGAAACATTTGTTCGAGTATTGTAAGCAGTATGTGCATTGTACAGACTTTTGTTTTTGATATTAAAATTTGTAGATAAATTCACGGTTCTCCCCTTGGCCATGAACTCTTATTGCTTAGCTGCTTTAATGTTTAATAACGACTTTGTCAAGCTGTACGATTGGAAATTTTATAAGCTTTTACATGCTAATGTAACGTTGCTGTACTTTTATGATTAAATTCTGTATTGCTTGTCGAAATAGCAATAAATCTTCGATACCCGGTCAATGTTTTAAAACGTGACCTTTGAGCTTTATAATCGGTAACCGTGAGATATGCAACAAGACTCTTCTTGAGCCTTGGAAATGTCAACCTGAAAGTTTGAGCATTGAACATTGCCAATAGACTTATCTGACGTAAACAAGCACACAGGCATAGTTGATCAAATAAAATGCCGAAAAATTTAGACGGGGTATAAATGAATAAATAGATAAATAAATAACAAATTTAATGATGCCAGCATAATCACACCTAATCTCCTAAAATAACTAAAAAGCTTTGAAAATTCAAATATAAAATCGAAAATACCAAAAGTTCAACCCCAATTAATGTTAGTAAATCTTTTTCAGCTACAATTCGTTATATCTAATCTTATTCTCGAAATAATTTCCACTTTCAATACGATTTAAGACCTTATAAGAAATATCCCAGAAGTTCCCACTACCATAAAAGCATAAATTCATAATGCCTTAGTTTTGCTCTAAAACATCCCCAGATTAGATTTTAAAACATTCAAATTTAATGCGGTCTTAAATTCTACAATAGTTAAGCATCAAAATCTCGATTTGGACAAAGATTCTATCTAAACTAGGAATCTGTAAAAATTTGCCTGACCAGCGCTGAAGACTTTTGATCAAAGCTTGTCGCGGTGATACCCGACTCACGCAGCTAAAGCTGCGAACGTTAGACGGATATAATCTCGTCAAATCAAAGCTTCTTACCACCAAATTCAAAATGAATATGCCGATTTCTGCAAGATCAAAATTTATGAAAATGTTCAAGTAAGAAAGTTTTAACAAGCTTTGCTCCCAATTGATCGTCGATCGAGATCATTATATTCTACCAAGATCCTCATTTGGCTGAAGAAAACAACAATTAGATTAAGTCTGAGAGTTCGACTATCGTTGTCATGACGGCAAAAAAACTAAATAGGGTATTGAAGTGTAAAACATTCATATAAGCCTTCAGGTTTGGGCTTTTCCAGACCAAGAAAATTTAATCATGCGGCCATGTTGCAGGTAATATAAAAAGTCTATTTTTCAGCAGCCAGTGTAGTCCATTATTAATATGATCGATCTATTACGCGCGCGCGCACGGCCACCCTAAAATTACATTACACCGGCCGATAAACATGCCGTAAATTTAATACTATCCTTAAATAGGCCAACGATTTTCACTTCCTTTCAAAAGTTAAAATAATCACCGCAGAGTTTGAGTTGTGCAATATTACCTTTTTTCATCGTTACTTAATACAGGACTTCTGTACAAAATGATATGACATTTACCGGACGACCGAGATCGCACAACTTGTAACTCTCGATCCAATATTTCAGAGAAAGATAGTCTAAATGTGTGGCTAGACGGAGTCAAACTTGACGTTATGGTAAGATATTTGGAATTATCACCATTTAGACCATATATGGTTCAAACAGCCAATTTAATGTAGCATAGTTCTTAGTTTGAGTGCTGAGTATTTGATCTATAAGCTATCTTATTACAGGGTGAGTTCACGGACAATGGAACTGAAACCCATTTCATGATAGACAATCACGAGGCAGTGATAAGAGCTGTGACTTCGGGAAAACGGAGAGAAGGTATTATTTACAGCCTCTTTATTGGGGACACCCAAGTTCCTGATGCGTTCGAAAACGACAATTTGTGAGGTTGAACATTAGATTGAACCAATCTGAACTTATCGACAATACATTTCGGTTTTTAAATTATATGACCCAGCTGTATGTTCAAACGAGAAAGATTTATCTGCTGTGCGAAGAGAAGAAAATGTGAATCATTCGTGTTCCCGTCAATATATTTTACTGCTTTGGCCCGTTGTGTTTTGTAAATTCTTTTAGACTCACGAGAATGGTCTATTTAAGGTAAAATTTGCAGATATGTTCAAATATTGCATTGCCTTATATAACTGTAACTCTAATAAAATGATGTCAAATGTCTTATTTCCATTGACTACACTTAAATTATTCTCAAGTTGAGGAGCTAATAGCTTTTGTTGTGAAAATGGTTTTTGGAACATTCATTAAGTTATGAAATCAAAGTAATAAGGTGTATTTTACTAAACGATTTCTTCTGTTTTCGGTTCCTTTTCTAAGCATTCATTTTTTAAGGAAGCAATTCGCAAGCAAGATTTTTACATATCCAATGTGCTAATGTGCTATCAGTCCAAAGAATTCTCTTGTGACGACCCTCTTTTAATTGCTTCTTTCAAAATAACAAATAAATCACAAAACTTGTAATTGTAAAAAAATAAATAATTTAACATTTTGATTGTAACTATAATTAGGGACATGACAGGGAATGTTATATTTACATATCAAGCAGTAAAAAACGAAAAACATCAACGCTCTATGGGCTGTATCGGTATAACACAAAACTGTCCTACTCAGATGAACTAAGGATCATTAACCTCTGTTCATTTTCTACAAATTTACTACAACCTCAGAACCAGGTCATACATCAACTCGACTCTATAAGTTCAATAGAGTTAACTTCGCTACTTTCAATGTTAGATCAATCAGGCTAATAAAACCTATAGTTTACCTAGATGATAAATCAATAGACATTTATTGTATGAATACATAAACAAATAAATTTTAGGGCTAAAGTCAAGCTAAAACGTAAACAATTAGTGTGTTGTGAATCTAGAATCTAGATTCTAGATAAAAATGAGAAATAAATACAATCGGTGATTAACAATTGGATTAGTTTTAGGTCTTTTAGGCGGTTCGTTCTCTCTATAAATTAGTCGACCCTCTTACAAACAATAAGCAGAGGAGGTAAAAACATAAATTTCGCCTCTCAAACATCACAGCAACCTCATATATAAACAAATAAAATGATGATAGAGTTTTGAAATTATCAATTTAATCAAAACATCAAAATATTGATCATTAAATTCATCAAAATCGTAAAAAAAGTCTTAAGATTTCGGTATTGTCCTCCTTTGGAAGAAAAGTCATAATATGCGCTTCTCCTTTTTGCGTTAACATAACCATATTATTTTCTCTGACTGACCCTATTCTAGAGCTCTGAGCAAGTGATGTCGGTAAGTTAAAAGTCGTCCTACAATTGACTTCCCCTTAGTCCTCAGCCTGCTTGTTCCTCGCTTATCGAAGTAGGGATGGCTGGAGGACTTCTAGAGGGAGTTCGAGAGGGGCGAGGAGGGATGGGAGGTCGTTCTAACGAGTCTAAAGGGGGCAACATTGCCCTGTCTTCGGGCGACAAAACGTCCGGGGAGCTGATCAAGGTGTCACTTCTGGGTGCCATAACTCTGTCACCGGCCGGTGACAACACCCCCGGCAACCTCTGATCGGGATGGAGAAGAATTTCTTCCGGCACCACTATCTCGTCATACACATGAGTTCTTGGTAGGTGTTGTCCTAAAGGTGAGCCGTGCATTGGCAACCTGCCAAGAGAGTTGCTTTCGAGCGGATTTGAGAGCATTGGCCTAGAGTTTGTAATGTTCATTGTGTTTGGCAGATACGCTGCTGAAGAGTAGATGGGAGTTGGAGGGGGTTGCGAAGCAGCCGTGTTTGAGTTTGATGGGCTGAACGGAAAGTAGTACCCAGGATTCCGAGTCTTCCCAACTCGAGCGTATGGAAGTTCGTGAGTGAAGGAAATGGGGATCTGTTCCGTGGGGGAGGGAGGTTGTTGAGGGTAGACACCTGTGTGGGGAGGGAGGAAGCTGGTGGTGACATTCTCGTACACTCCCCGGGGCTGCAGACTGTTCATCAGCTGTCGCTCCAGAAAGTATTGCTGGTACGGGGGAGGGGGGATGTTGTCTCCGACCAGCGGCGCTGATGTTATCGCTGAAATATCATCAGTTTTAATCGAAATTATCTGGGATTTATGTTTTGTGAGATGTTGGACACTGCTTAAAATACCTTGAGGCTGTAAGACTTTGATACTTGCAGCATAAGTTTTAGAGAGTTATGAAAATGATCTTCAAAAAACGTACTGTGTGGGAGCCATCTGGGTGTGCTGTTCTCGCTGTAGCATTGTCTAAGAGCTTCTACACTGTTCAGAGAGTTGTCTCTGAGGGATCCTATCGGAGTCATTCTGGGATCCAGGTAGGTACTGTACCCCGGTAATATGTCGTTCTGGTCGAGATGCTCAAACTGCTGAAAATGTTGAATGTTACTTGGATACAAAAATGAATATAGTTCTATGTGAGGGGTTTACAACCTTTAACAAAAAGTTGAAAGAGAAATCAGTCTTCTGTAACTTGGTAAGACGATGTGATCTACTGAATTTTTTTTCAAATAATTAATGCTACGTAAGTTATAACTACAAAGTTTGTAGTACAAACCTTTCCGGAACTTCTCCGTTTGCAGTAGTAGTGTACCGAGACGATAGAGACGATAACGACGACCAGGACGACACTGACAGTTGAGACGAGCGATATCATGGACTTGTTACTTTTACTATCTCCTTGTACACTGGTGTCTAGGTTCGGGTCCCCGTCTAGAATGAAGTTTTCAGTAAGAAATGTTTTTGTAGAGCAGAAATAGATATAGTTTTTTAGATGGGCTCGCCAATCGCTTTTTCAGGGTTAATGATTGGGTGAGATTAACAAAGTGACAAAGGACATACATGTACATATGTCAAATTCTAAGAATTGGAAGCAGTCAGTGGATATCAAAGAGTACGAAGGAGAATTTGTATCTTCGATTTTTCACTTACACATGATAACATTGAGCATGATAGGATCACTCCAGGCAGTTCCGACAGAATTCTTGGCACTGCACTGATACTCTCCCTTGTCATCGTCTATCGCCCGGATTATCCGGAGCTCGTTATCCGGACCAATATCCGCACCTTCCGGCAACTTCTGATTTCCGACCTGTGGGATAGGTTGAGTTAAAGGTGGTTTATCTTCTAACGGCGTTGGGTCGTGATTATCATTTGTCACTTTAGCCATTTTAGAATACAGAAATCTTAAAATTTTAGCTCTTTCGTGTGGAAGAATTTCACAGTTGGAGTAGAAGCAAGCATCATCAATTACAATAATTTGTTCGCGATTGTCGCTTATCTGTTACCAATCAACAAAATTATTCGAAGTATAGGCCTCAGAAGTTGATATATCATTCTGATACGAGCTCAATAATTCGATAAGCTAAAGAAAATTTGGTATAACAATAATACAATATACCTTGTGCCAAATGACAGTGGGTTTTGGAGATCCTCCTACATTACATGGGAGAGACGTGTCTTTTCCTTTCTGTACTTTCACAAGTCCTGGCTGCAAAATAGACCTTGTTAGAATAGGGTTATCGAATTCAAGTTTTTAGAAATTAGATCTAAAATGCCCCAGCACGATAAAGTATGGGTATTTAATTTTGCCAGGGTTTTCTTCTACTCGAATGACGAAATTTTGGAAATGTTTCAGGAGAGATACTGGCTCGTGGGAGCAGTAGTTTGGTGCCACAAAGACTGGAAATTCGCGAGATGAATTGCCCGTTATCGCTCATACCAGAAACAATGGCTAATGTTCAGCGTGGGCGGGGAAATTTTCCGAATCAGCATTACAGGGTGACACTAGAGGCCACTTTCGTGCTACCCAACTTTCAATGTTCCAGGATGGGTTCCAGTGTTAAATGGCAAATGGGTGGTCACAATAAGTTCAGCAATGCATTAAAAATTAGGGTAGAAGGACTTCTGACTCGAAATATCTAAATGTGTTATTTATGGGGCATTATTGTACAGTAATGCTAGTTACTGGACCGAAATTCAATTATGGTTTTATCGAACCCCATTCAAAAACATTTTACTGAAAGAAATTCAAGTCGTTTTTAGGGCGTTAAAACGTGAACCAGACAAGTATGCACAGTTCTGACGAAAAACAAAAATATCTTCAAATTTTCAGTATCTCCTAACAATTCTTGAACCATTCAAAAGTTACTTACATTATTCTCCACTTCGTTGCCTAAGTAGAAGAAGGGGGGAATGAGGACGGTAATACAAGCTCGTGTAGAAACGACCCCAGAAACTCCTCTAAGTTCACAGATGTAACATCCGTTGTCAGCCTGACTAGCGGAGGGGATGATGAGAGATCCGTTCAGAGGCATCCTCACATCACTAGACATTACCCCCGTCTCGTTTATCCAGTAGCTGCCTTCTTTTGTGGTGGACACACAGTCCAGGACTACTTGTGACTTGTGGGAAACTGTGATGTTCTGCGGGGTTGAGGTTACTGTTAGTAACTGTTAAATATCAGAGGTAACTGTTAAATATCTACAGACACTAGAATTAAATAAAATACGTTTCGGAATATATTTTGACCAGGCACAATGAAATTTTTTCCATCTCTAATACTTTTTTGCCGAAGGCAAAAAAGTAAAGTAGATGGTTTAAAGTGGTCGGATTTTGGAGGTGGTAGGTGGGTAAGTAGGTAGATGGCGGTGTCCGCTGTCCGCTGTCCGCTGTCCGCGGTCACAAAGCAATTTAACACATAGTGCAGTGCGCGCCACCGTTACCATGTCGACGTCACAAATCGCCTCCGCAAAGTTTTTCTACGCCGATTATATATTTGTGAGTTTATCGCCGTTGCGCGGCGTACGTATCACTATCAGAGTATTACTTCGAAGTATTATGTCAATTTGAGATTCGAATTCTAATGCTTTT
>JH154795.1:59241-88002 GCA_000226015.1 Mnemiopsis leidyi | reverse complement strand
GGTGGTAGGTGGGTAAGTAGGTAGATGGCGGTGTCCGCTGTCCGCTGTCCGCTGTCCGCGGTCACAAAGCAATTTAACACATAGTGCAGTGCGCGCCACCGTTACCATGTCGACGTCACAATCGCCTCCGCAAAGTTTTTCTACGCCGATTATATATTTGTGAGTTTATCGCCGTTGCGCGGCGTACGTATCACTATCAGAGTATTACTTCGAAGTATTATGTCAATTTGAGATTCAATTCTAATGCTTTTCTGACTTATCCATGGTTTTAAGTTTATGCGCAACTGTGGCCAATTTTTTCATTCTTAATTTTGCGATATCACGATACTATTAATGGATTATGTGACACAATATGCCGACACGCAAATTTAACATTGTAGCGTTATCCTAATAAACACATCGCAATGGGCCCATTAAATCAGCTGTCGTTATTACTTCACGAATCGCATACCTCATGAATCGCGCTCGTCTGCACCTTATTTCACTTTCATTATCAATATCACTATCAGTTATATTTGACTAGATGTAATGCGAGAACCGCGTATCAGCCACTGCAACATGCAAGCTAATGACACTGAAACTCCAACAAAATTTTAGCAAAAAATATACCTAGTCAAACTATTTGACTGCACCGTATAAATTATTCACATCCATTGTTTTTAATAGCTAAAATTTCACGGCCGGTTTTAAGTTTTCGAAACCGAAAACTATAGTAATAGTATAAATCAACGACAACAGCAGCCATTAATACTATCATCATACAAGTTGCAATAAAAATGCTTGAGTTTTACGGCCAATATTTTCACTGTAGCTTCCATGGTTTTCCATCAGCAGTCTTTGCGGTATAATTTTTTACAACATATCTGCTGCTCAAATTATATGCTTCTAGCACTAGCAAAGGGCAAATCGAAGAAGCCTCTTTAGAATTTGAGAGATGGAAATCTAGCGTCCACCTGAGACCTAACTTAGCGGGCGCAATTCTTGTTGTCTTTAATAGGCTGGGTTATGAATTAGGAACAGTACAAATCTTAATTCATAAACTTACAGTGGGCCTGATTTTAAAATCAGCAAGAGCAGGACACCGCTCAAACGCAGACTTCCAGTTGGCTTGAGAACACTGATCAGCCCGAGTACAGGTGGACCGGAGAGTCTGACTGACACACCACCCACAGCCGGGGAAGGCGCCAGAGCAGCTCTGGCATGTCGTGTGGACAGAACAGTCCGTTTTGAGGGGAATTTGAGTAATCCAGTCGTTAGTTAAAACGTATATGTCACCGGAGTGAGAGCTCTGGCGGAATATCTGAAGTTTTGTAGGTTAGCTAGGTCTGCATGGACTGTTTAGACAATGTTCTCTGTAAATATTGAAAAATGTGCGTTTACGATAAAATCTTCATGGGACTAATTTAATGTTACCTGTTTGATCTGGCCATCTCCAGCCTGAATTTCCTGGTGTTTTACACTTTCAAGTTCCCCAAATCTGTCGATGTGAAATCCAACTCGAACCACTTTTCCAGTCATTGAACCCGAATGAAGAATCTTGTACTCCTTATCTTTTATCTGTCCGGTATTTTTGTTACAACTCATTTAGTAAATCGAAAATTTTCCATCAAGGGCTTCTAATCTAACAAAAAACTAGTGCGATCCAAATTTAGCTTAACGAATTGGAACACTGTCACGCAGTCTTAAACATAAGGAAACATTTTACAAAGGAATATTTTACGATTTCTTACCGTTGTGATGAACAGATCGAGAGAATTCAGCTCATCCTGGTCATAATGAATGACTTGCTCGGTTTTTAAAGTCTGAGCAATCATCTGAAAGCGAGTAGCCTGGTTTGCTGTCCAGTTTGGGTCGCCTCCACAACTAAAGGGGGCTCCAGCCGGCATGGTCTCGGCCCACCAGCCCTTGGTAAAATACTTGTACTTCCCGTTGAAGGCCTGCTTGATATCCTCCATGTTGAAGAGGCAGAAAACTGAGCCAGTGTCGATGATGGTGTTGGAGCCGGAGAATACCGTGTACAGATAGTTGTCTTGGTAGTAGGCTCCACCTGGGGGTTTGTGTCGGGTTACTTGCTGTACACTCTTAAAGCATTTAGTTTCTAACAACAGTCAATCGACCGTATTGGTTATGAATGGACGTCAGAATTTTTGGGAAAGAGTCGGAAAACTGTTCCATCGCGTGACATCGTTTCTCAAAACTGATTGATCGCATCTGGCTTCTCATCGGTCAATCGCTGTCACATGATGGAAAAAATTTCCGGCTCCTCCCTGAGAATTCCGACGTCCATTGGATCACCTAATTCAACTAAAGACGAAAATACATACTTATTTTATCGAACTGATAGGGAGCTTGGCCAGTTTGCGAATAAGAACACTGAATTCTGAGTTTGGTGTAAGTAAGGAATTTCTTGCTGAAGAATGGTGAGGTGTCCCCGGTGTCATCCTTACATATCCGGGCTATTCTAGAGTACACTCGCTGAAATAAATTATATTCAGTTTATAACGTTTGTTTGTTAAGCGTGATTTATATTGAAATTGTCAAAACTTAAAATGGAAAGTAAGGAAGTTGGCAATAACATGTACCAAAATAAGTTTTCAGTGATTCCTCAATGTTATCTTTATCAATTATTTACTACGCTGCAAAAGTTCTCATTACCTCAGGAGAAATCTCTACAGCGGTTTCTTGAAACACAAAGTAAACGTATTCGTCTAACTCAAAGGAGTAAATAAACTTCGGTGCTGAAATAGGGTTAAAGATAAATAAGTGAAACAGCATCTCAAACAAACATGTGCGAAGCTTAAAATTTTTGGTGCGCGCGAATTTACTGAGTGTTTACAGGAGAAAATGTACCACAAAATTCTCGATCGCGCGTGCTCAATACGACGTGAAAAGAGTCTCCTCGTCCAAGGTGCCTGAGGACTAACTGTCGGACGATCTCAAAGAGTTTTTGCAAAAATTTGCATTGCACAATCAAAGTAAAGACCGATCATAAGTAATTTGCACTGTTATTTAAGTATGGTTAAATGCCATCAAGGCTGTACTACATCGTGAGAAACCCCGATTCCTGTTTGGTTTTGAGTGCTTATCCGAAATAATAAGTTTTGGTAAACCGTGATCCATTATGGAAAATTTCAGACAGGCTATCTGACAGGTTGGAGAAATTTATCGATTTGTCTCAGTGAAAGATCTCTGGGATTGTTCAATCGATCAGCATGTCAGTACAGACAATTTCCTGCTATCTGCAAATATTGAATCTCTCCGAGATTTGCGGCCTGCAAGATCGGAGCACTGTGCAGAGCTTAATTATTTCTCATTTCCGCCACAAATTCTAAAGTTGTGTGGTATTTTTTGGACCACGATAACTCATTCTGGAGCACAGTAATTCTCATTGACAGCTACAGTATTGCAAGATTTAGCAACTACCGCCACTAAAATCAATGCTCAGCTAACTAATCTCAGGTAATGACAACCAACGTCATTGTTAAATTTGACCATTTCGTGCTCTACTGAAATTAAGCGAATTACATATTTACCCAAAAAACTGGCGCTCTAAACCTGCCAATAAAAAACTCACCATTTAGCCAAGTGTTGGATTCAGTGGGGGTCGTAGCCTTCATTGCGTAAGATCCAGGCATCATGTTTACTGAGGCAATGACAAAGTCCTGAGTGTTGGATCCCAGCTCAGTCCCGACATAGGCAGTGTAGTTTACTGAAATTTAGATACAACTGTTAATATAACTGTCATGTCACAAGTCCGATCATGTGTTTATGTCAAAGTGAGAAGATTAACATGTTTTTGTCAACGACCCCATTTCTCTAAAGTCTCTGAAAGCGGTGAATTATGCCTAATATATTGAATACCCTTCAACGTTTAACCATGCACTGTATAGCAGAGAGTCTAAACCAAATTTGCAGCTGACATAAATGTCTATAAATTTAATATAAAGTGTCGACATTTCAATGTGGAAGTTGACGTTCAATCAGCCCAACTAGAGAACAATTGTCAATAGCGTTAGCAGGACTGTCTGACACTTTCCCGATATCTAGTCTACTATATATAGTACTTGCTTTAGCTGGTGAGTGTGGTGTACTGGTGGCCTCTATTTGTCATGCTAAACTGCCCTGGTCCTTACACCCCCAGCTCCTCCCCTAGCACAAACTTACAGGCAGGACTCTCATGGAACACTAGGTCAGAACTCCATCAACATTTGTCGGAAAGTCTAAATTTAGAACGGTGCAGCTACATTCCCGCCCACAGAGGGGACAGGAACGATAAAATGAGATTTCCCCGATAGACAAATTGTTACATTGTAGCAATTCCGCTAATTCTCTGACCGCACTCCACAACTCCGAAGAGAGATGGGCCGATAAAACGCGGGTCGGAACTAGACACACACTTCTGCAGGATCTAAGTGCCAGACAGCAGCTTGGCAAGGAACTACTGATGGCCCGTCTCCAGCTTGATTACTAGCTCATCATTGGTCCATCTACGTCACGTGATGAAAACGCAGCAAGTTCAATGGCTCTTCGAGAGCGGAGCGTGGTGGTTGGTCGGTGGAGGTATCCGTAGCACAAAGTGCACGATACTCGCCAGAGTCATGCCAGGAATGAGGCGGCAAATTCTCTCCTTTAGTGTTAAACACGCTCCTTCACATCTCGCTACAATGTATCAATCTCGCTTTTGTTTATGTTACGTTGTAACAAAATGAAAATATGACGGGATATGCTATTTGAGGTGATTTTATTAAGGAGGCACGGTTGGCCGCCGTTAAACTGTTCGGGCTACCTTGCCGGCGTCGGGTTGACGTCAAGCTGCATAATATAGGGCACAGCCCCTTATCTCATGTTATAGCCCTAGTTTTTAACAATAACCCACCTGGCACAGCTTGCCTGATACCAACTCTTTTGAAAATTCAGGAAAACTTGAGAACCCAGTCTTACTTGGCGTGGACGTGTGCTTCTCGTCACGCTTTGCTTTGTTAACCCTCATTAACTATCTAGCGTGTCTTTGAGCACACAAAGTTACAAGAACACCTCAGCGAAGAGCGTGTGAAAATGAGAATATCAGTGAAGTCTGCAACAATTATTCGTCCTGTATTTTAAACTCGAGTTTTAACACCAAAGTGAGTTGTCATCGAGTATCGGTATTGGGAAGGGGAATAACTCGGAAGACACACGCTTTCCCGTGTTTAAGACGACCCACCTAGTTTTTGCTACTTCTCGGGATAACAATATGTGTTTCTTGTAATATGGTGTGAATGCTGTTGAACGTTACAAAAATTCGGACAATCTTCAATTCTAACACTTTAGTTCAACACAGAATTGCCGAGGACAACAATCTCGGAGGAACACCCAGAATTTTGAAGTTTAAATCAATCCGCGATGTCGCTTTTACGAAAGAGCAGCATCGTGGGTAAGTAGGATTACCCAGTCAAAACTCACTTATATTGCACCGGTTAAGAGGCTCTGAGCGGTTAATCAGTATAATCTCGGAGACGAAATGTCTATTTCTCATGTCTCGAATTTCACTATTTCCTCGTCAATAACTCATCTGAGAAACAAGATTCTCTAGATTATCTACTTCATGTCGTCTACCACTCTTCCTTGTCCAGTTACTGAGACAGGCCAGCCTCTGGGAAACAGAACTAACATTGACTCGAGGTAAAACCATGCTTAACTCTTGACAAGTAACCTTTTACTGAACAACGCAGCAACTCTTAAACACTCTGTAATAAGCGCACTGATTGGCTCGTAGCCCCCACGTGACAAGAATACAGGGAGATGATTTGTGGAACATGTTTGTGAATGAGAATGACATACTGACATGGCGGGTTAAACAGATCTAATGAATCATGACAATCGTAACTTCAAGTAGGATTTGTAAAAGTTTGGGTAAAGTTCAGCCCTTGTGACCAGATAAATTGTCAGGTGACCACTAAACTGTCAGGCGATAATATCTGCTTTTAATGACATTAAATATCAAGGATTTTACCTTCTTTTAAGCGCAGGTAGATATGCGAGGAATAAGGATTGGAAGACACATAGTTAACTTTAGCTTCGTTTGACTTATAGGAAAGCTCACTTTTCTGAAAAGTAACTCTTGTGAATATTGGTGAAACGATATAAAATTAACAAGATTGATTGATGAAGTGAAGCAAATCTCAGGACAAACCGAAATGCCAAAAGTTGCCTTTATACAAAAAAAGCTCATTAAAAGACTAGATAATTAAATATCTACTCTTAACCAACCAGTCTAGTGCCACAAGCGGGTGCAAAAGATGAGGTGCCGCACACAAACAAGTTCGTATCGCTGAGTTTGATGAGCATGGTGTAGTAGTTGTGACAATCTATGGGGCGCTGTCCCATTGCTGCTATACAGTACTCGTAATCGTCAGTTTCCACAAACTGAAGATAAAAGTGTTAAAACTTAAAAACGTCAACATTTTAGAAATCGTAGAAATTGGTATTTACGTTGTCCAAAATTCAGCTAGCTGAAATTTCTATTTTTCATAAAAATTGTGACATTTCAAGTTTCCACGAGATGATGGGATGGTCTCCTTAGTATATTCTGTAAGTACTCCAGTAGTCTGCAAATACTCCAGTAGTCTGTAAGACTCATAGTTTCACTAAGTACCCCACATCAGAGTAGAGTGACCATGGCTCCCACCCACCTCAGCCAACAGTTATTAATAAAGAATTTAATTTCTCTAAGTTTATTAAAACACATGCCGAGCCCTATAGGTCGCCTCCCCAAGTGTTTACCAGTAAGCACCTTATTAACCGGAACTAAACTCTAAAGACCGATTATAGGGAGGCTCGATAAGAAGATGGGGTACTTCCTGAAAGCACCCTGCTGGTGCTCGGTCCACAGAACGCGAGTGTAACTTACACCATCTTCAGAACATGAAACTCTATAAAAATATTACATGAAGCGTATCATATCGGGTAATTTTTTCCGAACTTGCTACAAATTTCATTTACAATTCGTCTAGACAGTACACAGTAAGGGCCGGGGTGAGGGTGTAGCCGGTAGTCTGGTCCAGGCTCTAGCTCCCCCCTCTCTCTCCCGTATAAAACTTTCTACAATACATCACATGTACAACCGTAATGACTGTGACGGGACCCCGGATCTCTGGGCCACATTAAAATTATTACTTCACAACTCACCTCGATACATGATGTATTGAGAAGCATGTTAATTGCGGGGAATATTGGATGCGAGTCAAAGCTAGAGATCTTGTATCAGGAGAGGGAGAGAAATCTAGTCGTGAAGCAGAGATAGAGAGGATGGCATGTTCCGTCATCATGGCACCACATCCAGGATCCCTGCCTGGCAGCGGGCCTAACCTCAACTTCTCATCTCAGGGCCCCTGACCTCAACCCATTTCTTGCACCTTGCACACCACCTCAGTTCCTGGTTTGGTCAACAGTGGAGACGTGACTAGAGGGACAAAACACCATTTCGGAAAGAGAAAGGAAACTGTCACAAAGTGATTTATGTTGACTGTTAGGTCACAGTGACCAGGGAGGTGGTACAGCTGCTTGTAACTTGTTTGTAATATCTTCCTACATCTCGTGACGGTAACTAGTGATGTGATTCTTGATCTTATATCCTGGAAACACCCCCCCCCTCTCACACACGTTCTAGCTACACCCCCCCCCCCCCTCACACTAGACCTTGCTACACCCCCCCCCACCACACTAGACCTTGCTACACCACCTCCAGATTTGAGACTATCTTGAAAACAGCACTGTGTGGGGTCCGGTATCTCCGTGTAGGTACAAACACACGCTAAACACTTGTCATGCAGCACAATTCTACACTCTACCTGTCAAGATGAAAGTACCGAGCTACTTCCCCGTGAAGCACTGATTGGGTCCAGTCTGATAACAGACTTGTCAGCTACCTAGAGTTCTACCTATCACCTCGGTAATGGAGCTGATAACATCCTCCCCAACATGCACCTTCCTGTCTTGCATGTCTGATAGGCCTGTCAAGTAGCACTGTCTTTCATCACTCGTTTTTGAGAGATAATCGTTGTTAATGGTAATGTTACACGACTGGTTTTGATGAGATATAGTTCATAGACACTGCCAATTTGATCAGAGAATGGACTAGCAATAGGTTATTACTGAGATTATCAAAATTCAGTCCCATATCTCAAAACTTGGCGAAAGCCATTTCACAGAGAATGTGGAACTGAAAACTTATCCTACGTTATTTAACCTCTGGTTCAAATAACATATATAATATTGTGTGATGTAAAGGAGACTAGACATTATGATATCAACTAAAGGACATAGCCCTTCTGATCACAGCGGATTTCCAAAAATGGTGATCTCGCCAAATGATTTGATATCTTAAGTTGCATTAAACAGATCTAAAATGAAGCTTCAACACAGACTGGGCAGTGGGTGGTGGACTTTTAGATCAAAAGTTGCTTGAAGCCTTTACCGGCTTCAGAATACGTGACAGTAAATGAATTCAAAGAAAATTATGTCTCCAATTGGACTAAACTTTTTTCCGTCAAATGTTTGAAGTTAAAGCTGAAAACTTTTTCCATTAATAAGTTTATTAGCGATGAGTTTTGACATTTCTCAGCATCTTGAAAACCGTGGTAGCTTTAGCCAATATATTTTCTTCTCTAGTTAAACTCGATTAAGAGAAATACAAACAGTTCTAAAATAATAATTCACTCGATTATCACTTTGCTGGAGAAGAAGCAATAGCTCCTAGAAACCGTTCAGTTCACAGAGCGGCCGAGTGAGTAGTGTAAATTTATCTATTTACCATTAATTAATGATTCAATTCGTCATCCATCTGGCCAAGCTATTGGACCTCAGGGACAAATTGGTGGCCGGACTAATGGCACCTGTGTTGATAGTAGGCGGCAACAGAACTCATTGGATGGTTTTCTCCGAGGAAGCATCGCATAATATTCTATAAACTTATCGCTTAGCTCAAAGCAGTCAGACATAGCATATGCTCCAGTTACAATAATTTATCGGTACAGACACAAGCAGTTCAATCAACCCATGTTTTTGACACATTGATTGACACCTACGAATATAGCTTTGTCAATTAGTATTTCAAGGAGAAAACGAAGAAAGTGTTAAATGTGGAATTACATGTCTGATTTTTGGTACCTATAAATACATATTTAACCGCTCAAGATTCAAGTCCAAATTCCAAGTTTTCATTCAGGCAAGTTACTAACTTATTGAAATACCATGAAGAAAGCCTGCAAATTTAACACTGATGTTGTGAAAGTGTGATCTAACTTGCCACGTAAACCTACTTGCATACCTTAACGGCAAAGATATTCCTGTTAAACAGGGTGACTTGAGCCCACAAGACCTCTCTGTAGTTCATCTCCTGATATATCAGCAGCTATTTTTACATCAGTCTTATATCATTAACTGATAGCTGGGACCGTGGATATTTTGATAGAAATAGTTAATGACTCCACCCGACATATCGTAGCAATAAGTAATGACTAAGGTAGAGTTCTTACAAAACTTGGTACCTCATCACCAAATGAAGAACAGGAGTTTTAGTATGAAAGAATCAGTTCTCCTCCCTTCTAAAGTAACAAGACTCATCTCAAAATGACCTCTTTAAGTAGACATTTTTTGTGTGAAAGAATTTGCAAAAATGTTAAAGCTGTTCGACCTAACGCTGTAGAGTTCAGTGAAGGAAAATTCAAAGATAAAAACAACTGTGATTCAATATTTCACTATCAGTTAAAATAAAGTTTCATAGATTATCTTACTTTGTCCGGATACACATCATCGTTCATCCATTGAAAGTTCAGTTCGTACAAAGCGTTCCTGTAGAGATTGTTGGATTAATATACTTGAGTTGTACTTTATAAAGTACAATATTAAAAGTAAGAACTAAGGACAATGAGATAACCGTGGTGAAGTAAGTGTTAAAGTAATAACTTTGGTCTTGTGTGTATTAGGTGCGTGTTTAAGCTGGGTGTAAGGCGTGATTATTAATTTTTGTTGCCCTATCACCAGTAAACACGTTTATTTTTGAACGACTATGTTATACAGACACGAAAACACTGCTGTGGCTTCCAATTTGTAAGAAGTTGTTTTACGTATACCTCCATTAAACATACATGATGTCAACTGCTGGGTTGTTACACTCAGATTTTTCAGGTTTACACAGTTACACAGAAACTCCCCTCAGCTGGGTTGTTACACAAGACTTAGATTTATCAGGTTTACACAGAAACTCCCCTCAGCTGGGTTGTTACACAAGACTTAGATTTATCAGGTTTACACAGAAACTCCCCCTCAGTTACTCCATCTGACCAGGAGAAGAAGACCACATCAGATCGGTGTGACGATAACTGAGTTTAATACTTTCACTTAGACCGACCACTCGTGATCACGTATAATTTTAGCCTTCACCCCGAGGGCCTTTTAGGAACCGTAAAACTTTATTGGTTTTAAAACGGTCTATTTACCCTATACTCCAATAATGAGAGCAGTCCAAGCACAAAGAGCTGAAATGGTGCCCGGTACCTCAATAATCGGTTTTATTGGTCAGGTACTGCAAGTAGGTGAGCATGCGATGTCTGCCCTGAAGCTCTCCGTCTCACCTCCACGTGCAGTGACCGTGTTTACTGCTAAACGCCAGCCTTTCTGCACTACAACAGTAAATTAGCTGCCCGTACGTCCCTACTGGAAGAATACAGACCTGTCACGTGTCTGCAATAACTTGTCACGTGGTCCATTTTGAAGTCGTTCTCGACAAAGAAAAACGCTGGATTTGTCATAGATATTTTGCGATCGTTCAGCTAAAACGTGGCGTTTAAATGGTGCTATTATTAGAGGTGAAATGCTGGCTAAAAGCAACATCAAAGACTTTAGAAAGTTTGGTCAATGGTGGGCTATATTTCACTAAAATGCTTGGGCTCGCCACCTTGCAGTACTAACACTTTCGAAATCGTCCATTAAGGAGGCGATCGTCACAAATACAGCTAGAGTTTTCTCACAGAAACTGTGGCCATCAACTACTTAGCTTCTCAAGTATCGAATGAAGCCACCACAATATTGGTATATCGATCAGTGGAGCCGCACTTAACTTGTCCGACCTACAGGCGCAGATCGGAGAAAGAGGGATTTAAGGAGACTCCTAGTCAGACCTGAATCTTTGTCGGGAGGTACAGATGTGATCCAGGATACGTTTCATGGTCACTGCTAAATAGTGTTGAAGTGGGAATGTCACCGATCTAGATAGGTGAATTATAACTGATTTACGTACAACAATAGTTACTTAGTTAATGATTATTTAGCTATATTTATGGTCTTTCCATATCTTGCCGCACAAGATTCAGTTCAAGTAGAGAATCAATAGATCTATTGACCAGGGTTATTAAAGGTGGACACCCAGACATTACCCTGATCAGACGCCCCACCTAAAATCACGTGACACATGTCGTATTTATTGTCTTCGACGGTAATTTGGTGAAACTCATCACGTGACATCAAGATGTGATACCATTGGCGGAATTCTACACAATTATAAACAACAGTAAGTTATTCAAGTACTTAAATTCTTAATTGGAATATTGCGAAGCCTGATGACGAAGCTCTTGATTTTAGAAGGTTTGACAAATTGGATTAATGTAAATCACATGGTGATCATCAGAATGCCAGACCTCGGGAAAATTCGAATGATCTTGACTTTAGATTTGTCAACAAGGACAGTCGATCTTGAGTATGCTAATGAGGGATCCCCAGGTTTAGATATATCCAGTCAATTTAGGTGTTGATTACCATGGTCCGGTATTTCATCACCATCTATTTTGTTCAACATAGACGTAGTGACGTGTCCGAGTATCGGAGCTGAAGGTATATTTTACTGTTCACCGTGAGAAAATTCGTTCATCAAGCAATGCCATACAAGGTACTTTAGTGGTCTCAGTACTTCCAATAAATTTCAGGCATGATCAGGAGATTGCAAAACAATATCTGTAATATCATAACTTAGAAGTGTACTTCTGTAAACAAGCAAGAGACGACTCCTAATCTTATCTGTATGGGAACGGAGCCGCGCAGCTGCACGTGCAGTGTCGTAGTACCACGTGGCACGTTTTGACCAATGAGCAGTCCCCTTTGGAGTTGTAGCCAATCAAGAAATTAGAGTGTTTTGGCTGAAGAGATGGAGTGGAGATAATTAATTGGGATTGTTCAAACGGCGGGCAGGGGCCTCACTTACTCTCTCTGAGAGCATTATGAAGAATAATCAGAAATATCAGGACCAAGACATCCCTGCTATAACTTACTCCATGAAACGAGGCAGTTCTCTCTTAAGAAACACCTCCATATTTCATGGTTTAACAATTCCAAGGAAATGCGTAGTACCAATTCCATAGAACTTCAAGTTTATTTTTTAAAGAGGCTAGCGTCTTAAAATTAGCAACAACTTTGGCCTTTGGATCGAGGTGAAAGTGATGAGATTGGCAGTCAAGATAAGATTCAGAACTTCAGATTCAGAACCGCGTGAAAAGTAGAGAATTTACCATTCAAGGGTTTAATGTAGATAAGTAATAATTACACAGGAGTATACACTGGTATTCACGAGTATACGACGGAAGATTGGTGTACAGTGAGATTGTAGAATGGCGGGTGTCTGCAGGAGATAGAAAGGGTGGTACCCATGTTTACACTTCCTGGACAGACAGACGACGCACATACACACAGACGCACGTACACACACACCCAGTGTTATTGTTACGAGCTCGGCACTAAAACTGAATAGACACAGAAGTCCGGAAACCCAAAACTGCGGATATACTTGTAAGTTGTAATGTATAAAACATCCCTCCCTCGGAACATCCAAATTTTGGGAACATTTCCAAAATGATCTTCGTTCAAAATTAAATGTTATTTTATCTTAAACTTTAGTTTTTAACATGCTGCTATGGTAAACTCAGTGCCCTAATAATAAATACGAGCGACCACATTTGCAGGTGTTTTAAAACCCAGCAGACACCCGCCAGACGATTTTAATTTTTCCGAGATTTACCCCCTCGTACTGTAAGGGTGACAGTGGTTAGATTTTGTCCGGATATTTGATGTCAGCTCTCCGGCTGACCGAGTGGCGAGAGTGTTCTGATGTACAACTTGAGGACTACATACTCCAGCTGTAGACATTTCTGATGGGAGTTCTGGCCTGAGACCTCGCCATTCTAGCGTGACACGGCTTTAATGGTCCGGTTTTGCCCGCTCCTGCGTACTTTATTTACAGACTCCCGTAGTCCATTACAAGTGCCAAAATCAGGGTATATCCACTGACTTGTAAGTCAAAGAGCTCCACTAGAAATTACGGTGATGCTGCACAAAGACTCGAAATCGGCCAACAATTCGATTTCCTCGCCTTAGTTGGGCCAAATTTGCTCCAGAGCAAATCGGTGGTGTATCATGATATGTCCCCGAATCGGTCACACCCTGAACAGAATCCTTACGTCGCCAGACTACCTCAACAAGAGCTTAACAAGCCGTCATTAAAACTCTGAACAAGTCTGGAAATGGAGGTGAAGTGTAATAACACGTGATCGTTATCGAATTATCACGAAACAAGGGGTAACCAAAAGATAAGAGATAGGAATTTTCTCCCTGTGTCCCACCAGCTGTTCTAACGTACTTTTGGGTCAAGTTTTTAAGGTAAGGCGAGCTGAAGAATAATGGTGGGAGTAATTGGGTAATGGTTTGCGTTAGCGTACCCAATCTAGCAGGGATAATGCGATATTCAAATTTGGAGATCACTTAACGAACTTCTACCCGACTACCAGGCGTCATCGCTAAGCTTCTCAGCTGAGTCGGTAAGTGCTCCGTCAAGGTCAAGTCTTTTCTCTGCGCTTTGAACTCACAAAAGACGCCAAGAATTACAGGATTTGGATTCATTTCTTTGATG
Source organism: Mnemiopsis leidyi (assembly GCA_000226015.1). Classification (NCBI taxonomy): domain Eukaryota; kingdom Metazoa; phylum Ctenophora; class Tentaculata; order Lobata; family Bolinopsidae; genus Mnemiopsis; species Mnemiopsis leidyi. The sequence goes on along the minus strand of JH154795.1, from coordinate 74,069 downwards.
GCTCAGAAAAGCGCATTAATTCTCTCTGGTTTAATAAAAAATCGGTTCACTCTTCTCAGTGCGATATCACACTAACCGTTCATAAATTCATCACCTGCCCAAACATAATGTTACTGCTCCAGTAACCGAACATTTCGCACGTTTTAGGGCACAAGATGGAGGACTAAAGTTTACGTTTACAAAACGGTTGGTTCGCAGGACGGTCCGTATTGAGACCACCAGTCGACCGAAAGTGAGGGTTCCAATCTCTTAACGAGTTGATATCTGTCACCACCTTCTTATCACCTCGCCTGATCATTTGCCCTAATTTCACAAACAGTTTGACCTACTTATCAAATGGTTAGAAAGATTAAGCACCTACTTGTACTTTGGGTAGGTTTAAAAACAATCCTCGTCAACTTTTGGTCATCGGGGTTATTGTAAGAGTATGTAATGATTTCGTGGGTTGATCGGAGTCCGTCCGCCGGACGTTGATTGTATTATTTGTACTCAGTCAAAATTACAGGGCGTGGCAAGAGAAATTGTTGAAATTTTGATTGAAGTCCTTACCAAACCTGAATTGCCATAATATCAATATGTCAATTACGTTGGCTAGTACTTAAGACAAAAAATGATTGCTGAAAATTTGGTACTTTCAAATTTTAAGCTGAAATTTTTTCTCAGTCTAACGCCATGAGCAAGGCTAAATAAGAGTGACCTAATGCCCCTGAAATGCCGAATATCGTGCACCAGATATCGAGACCACGTTGGAATGAATTGAAAGTTTAGGGACAAAATCCCTGCCCCTTTTCTGCCAGGTTTTAATGGCAATGCTCCTCACCATCTCTCATTATACCGTAAGTAGTTAACCATAGTGGCATTACTTTGTGTCACACTATACGAGTATTGATTTTAATGGACTTGATAAGCAATTTGTCGGTTAGGAGACAGGGCTGATAAATTCGGAGTATTTTCCTTCTTTTATTCATTAAAAAGCTGCAGCGATGGTACCATATATTTCACCTAAAATCAGTCAGGCGATTAAAGTTGAATAAAACGCCGTGACATTTAATCCCACAAATTTTATCGACACCGGAAATCGCGAAAGTGAGAACCCGAATTAAAGGACTATTCTGGACACTGTTTTAAAATAGGCTTAGAGAGAGTCTGGCTTCGAAAACTTCTTAGATCTAGAAAATGCTATTTGCAAATGATAAGAGCACACCTGCTACCAAAACTTTTTGACTGTCACACGATCGTGGTATTTTGAAAAACTCTAAATGTTCACTTCAACTGACGACTGTTTACAATTTACAGCTTATTTGTAAGACTGATTACAGTTGAAAACACTGACAAGTAGCTCCCACCACAAGTTCAGAGATGATATCACATTACCATAGACAACAATACACATTGTTCACATCCGCATCACTGTTCGTTCTCTCGCAGTGTCACGCCAAGGTCGCAAGTAAAAACGTGCGTTTCGACGTCGCTCTGGCCACTATATATCCACTATATAGCCACGTGAACTTTCTAGATGTCCAGCCCTGCCGACCTTCCTCCTTCAAGCACTCAGAAATGTGGGAAGTTTAATATTGTAGCGAAATGAGGAAAAGTTACTTTTTCACGAACTTTACATTTCATCACATTACAGATACATGTTGAACGTGATGCAATAAATCAAGGATACAAATTCGATATTATTGCCGCTAGGTTCGAAATGGAAATCGAAGTTAAGGCTCACAAATATGAGGCATGAGGCTAAGGACACAACGTCCATTAGTAGTGTTGAGGTAGAAGGACAGAAGGTTCGTATCTTATCACTCAAAACCGCAGATCTGTATCACCTTTAAACCCTCGTTTTACTTCCAGGTGACTTTAGGGGCAGGCGACAACAATGCTAGACTTCCAGGCTCCTTCCAACCACAACAAAGGCAGGGTTTCAGTTTGATATGACGTCATGGAGGTATGTGCCCTGATGACGTCACTTCATGATGTCAGGAAAAGATACGGTAGGAGTATGGCATCTGTCACTTTAATGACAATATTACTATTTTAAAAGCTTGGATAAGCGGGCTAGCACGCTAATGCGATTCCAGGTCTCGTATCATTGCATTAACCCCGTCAAATTCGGATAAAGTAACGTCAAATGTAGCAATTTTGAGGGATGTTGCGCGGTAGAATGTTTGATCAGGTAGCGGTATTTGTCTACTCTTAATTGAATATTTTCTTTTCAGAGTACCTACCTACCTATTTACGGAAATTAGACTATCGACTTCATGGGGGCCACCTACATTGTCTCTTTCCAAACTGCCGGGTTGAAACATTACACATACGGTAACTGTGAGTTTCAAACTAACCGGCTAATCTGAGAGTCCAGGGAACTTGCTTTAAATTGATAATTAGACTAGACTTGGTGAGTGGGACAATGCTGGGTTGATGCAGGGCAAACAATGTCCCAACTCCCAGACTTGGCAAAATGGACGCGATATGGGCCAGACCTCCATTAACAATTTTTAACGCATAGGCTAGAAAAATACTTCTAGAAGACAATAAGTTTCACCATTGCTGGGTCTTATCGCATAGGAAGGGGGAGGGTCTCGAATAATGGGCTGGTTTGTAAATTGTTTGTAGAGGGGCAAGGTGGGTCAGGAAATCGTAGGCTTGGGAGCCACACAAACATTCCATATCATTGACCCTAATAACGTTATCTGTTGACCAAAATCAGATCGGTGATTAAATAAAATCTGCCAAATCCGCTAGTTCATTACTTGATCAACAGTATTTTAGATTTCAGTGACAGGATTTCGTGAATGATATACCAATCAGATTCTTGACTTTATGTTTTGATAGTGACATGGAGAATGGAGATAGGTGGATCTAGGACGAATGTCATGTTTGGTTGAGATATACGTAGATCAGATCGTGAACCAAAATAAACTTAGTCTCATCTCTTTGAGACTTTTACAAAGCCTGAGTGAATGAATGATGAACAAAATATACTACAATTTTAGAGAAGAAAGTAGAGCGTACCTGCCGCCGACTACTATGGAGTTCTGGTATGTCACCACACTGGAAAAGTTAGCACCCGGTCTTCGGTACTGCCTGCAATCTGAACAACCTGAAAGAGAAGTATTGATAAAGTGCTAGCAAATTTGAGGTGGTTCCTAAAGGAAATTGTATAAATCTTATTATTCCTTGAGCTTCTCTGGCAATTCAAAATACAGGTAACCACTTAAACGCCATGCCAGAAGATGTGACTGCAAATAAGAGCAGTTAAGGATTAAACACTGCGGATCTAAGCCGACTTTTCCACAAATACATCATCACAATAGTCCTTGAAGTTTTTCAAACTGACATGGACACGCCCTGGCTACACCAGCCAGATCTCTCTAAACAGCATGCACTTTTAACTACCCTCCTGGCTGTCTGCCCGTGTCTCTACGTTTTTAGTTCGTTCTAGTTTTTACCGATGTAAACGTTATTGACAGTGCGTTTACGGCTTTACAGAGATGATTTTAACAGTAAGTCTATTTTCTGTGAGAGGGTAGAGTTGTGGGACAATGTTATGTTGCGACTTGCGGGTTTCTCTAGCTGTGTTTGTAACTCCAACCTGACTCTAGAAACTAGGTAGAGCTCCAGCAAGGTGTCAGTAATTTTAGTAACTGATTACGATTGCCAACTCCGCCACCCCAATTTAATAATCTCCCCCTTCAACTCCAAATTTTCTCGACCTGCTCCAGCCAAACAATTTGGTCACGTGATCAGTTTTCTGTTCCAAGCTGTCACATCTTGTCATTTTGTAAATAGTTTACTCATTAACTCGCCTAGCGATCTCAATATTCTTACATGGGATAGTGAATGTCGATATTCTGACAACTTTTACCATCTGAAACAAAAACTCTGTACAACACGAGTAAATTATTGCGTCATTGTCTTATCAGTAGATGCAGCAATTACACAGTACAATTTATATAAAAAGTCACATCCTCCCACTAATCATTGAGCAACAAAATTAGGGGTTAGGACAAGAAAACTTAAAAATATCGCCCGACTAAATTTACAGAATTACTTTGAACATGCTGCTGATAATAGTGTGGTTAATTACATCTACACCTGATGACATGAGAAGGAAAAACCGGCCAGGGTATTTACATTTTCATGGAAAAGAGCGACAGGCTGTGATATCAGAACATCAGTTGTAGTGTCAGTGTATTTCAGGCCAACTACATACTCAGGCAACACCAACTGATAAAACATAATTACTTGTAATGCAATACGGGCACCCAGCGATAAGCGACCTTCTGTAGCGAAGTTTGACTTCAGAGATCCGCTTCCTACAAAGGAGAGAGAGGGAGGGGTGGTTGGCAAAGTGCATCGTATTGTATGAAGTCTGAAGACATGACGGCTAAAGTTCCCAGAATCAGATAAGTTATCATCTAAGGTATTGTATGTGGTTCGCATGATCACCATATATTGATACATTTCCGTAATAAAAGGTGTAAGTTATGACATGTACCCCAAGACCGAGCCAAGCACGGAGATATCACACGATAAGATACAGTGACGTAAGAGATCCTATCCTGACAGGTGACGTACTGACACAGTTACAGTTAGCGGCGAGGATGTTTATAGCCGCATGTTGGTATACGCTGGTACCATGTCTCTCATGTTATCGCCTGCTTTGATATCCGCTCTCTAGCAAGATCAGGATGTACAGGCCCAGCCCGTACCACATAGCTTTGGTGGGAATGTCAGGGCAAGTATTAAATAGAGAAATAGTACATCCACTAGAGACCTGCTCACTTAAAATTGGCTTTTAGTTTTGGGATATTTTAGGACTTAATTTAAAGAAGCAGTCGAAAAGTATTTCTCCGAAAAGTAAAATGTGTATCAGTAAAATTTTCCAGATATAGATATCTGCCTCTAACTTCTAGCAGCTACTATTGTGAAGAAGTTCAGCTACTCAACTGTACTCAAGGCTAAAAAGTTTTCATCTAATATGACACGTGTCTCGGAGTGTGCTGAAGCGTAACACTTGTGTTTTAACCTACTAATACAATGAAGCGAGTTTAGCCGATACTGCCCGCTGATTGGCTGACATCGACAGACCATGTGTCCTTATTGGCTGAACGTCAGGAACCCCATAATAGATAAACAATAGCAATATAGTTTTGTGGCTGTTTAACACCGGAAACTATCATTTTCAAATTGGAGCAGACCGGCTACTGGGGCTGCTAGAGTTGTGTTAGAACTACATTTAGAAGTTGGAGAAGTTTCTATAATCTTGTGGGAAACTGTAACTGATCCTCCCGCTCCCTCCACTCATGATCCTGGGGGCGAGTAATTCTTTACTCCGACTGTCGGTAAGGCTGACAGAGTCTAGACCTCATACTCAATAACTACTCCCAAACTGAGGTGTCTGACCTGACTGACCCTGGTTCTGATAATGGCAACAGTCCGGGTGTCTGACTGGAGTTCTGGCTGATGACATGACACAGTCTGAATCTCATCAGACTGACAAACCACTACTGACAGACTACCTTCAACATCCCCCTGCAGGATTTGTTGTTAGTGAGCACCCCTGTGTGTAGGAAATACAGTGATATGGAGGTCATGGTTAGGAATTTGATCAGCTGTTAAAACTGTCTTGTTTTAGAAGAGAGGCATCCCAATGTGGTAAACTGATCGTTGCCAGTAGTGTATAGCGGCTAAAGGAGCACAATGCTTATACAATAGGCTAGACTTTTTGACGCTACCAGCCAGTTAACTTTTAACTGAAAGACTAATTAAAATGTGTTACCATGGTAACATGACTTGATGAAGCTTATCTAAAAAGTTGCTACCTTAAGTCGATGGTGTTCGGTCTTTTTGTGGGGGATGGTTGAGAAAATTGTAGAAAACTCTAGTTGGGGCAAATACAAAGCCCTTGTGCAGCTGGAGCGAGCAATGATTCTCCTTCTCTATTTAACACGTCAGCTCTTTTCTTAATTTGGAGGAAAAAAGGCCCGCATTGCACATAGGTGCGAGTTCCCTCCGTGTTCTTTCTTCATACGTCTTGCGGTGCAGCTCCATTGAAACCGTGCACATTCATTATCTTAGTCTTATCACTTATAACTTTGTGATCAGATCCCAGTCCTATAGCACCTCATCATAGCTAACAATTAGCACGAGTTTTCCTGTGATTGGTGGAGGTGTATCAGCTAAACTTACAGCGACCTCTAATTAGTAGATATTCCTCCAGTTCGGCCCCCTGAGGTGCAGTGTCCACACACGGACCGTCTGGCAGGGTCATTAGCAACACTGGCAGACTTGTTACTTTACTGGACAACAAGATACCAGGTCTCTAGTCATCTAGATACCAGGTCTCTAGTCATCTAGAGACATATCAGTTGCACTTGCTCAACGGAGAATGGTTTATTATCTATCTGCCAGATATAATAGCCTTGGCGTGGACCCTTGTCCATATAATCAGATAGCGGTAATTTTTAATCAATAGTTCTATAGAAAACAAGAACCCCGACCTCATTATGTCTATTCAGGAGAAGATCAGACCTATCAGTAACTCGACCAATTACAGACCAGCTCGCAAACTGTATCTGTATCATCTAACAACTTGACCCACTTCATTTGTAAGTAACAACAGAGAGCTAGCCCACACCAACAGCAGCACTACAGACACTGCAGACACGCCCAGCTTCCCGGGACTGAGGTGGTTCTCCAAGTAATAGCTAGTATTAGTGGTGTTGTTGATGTGGCTAGCTCCCACCACATTGGCTCCCCCAACTTGGCTCCCAACGTCCTCACAACATGACATGAGCTGAACAGCAGTTCCGGAAGAGAGGTCACGTGATGGATCATGTGACCGGCTGTGTTCAGCAGGGCGTGTAACGTTATTGCTAATATTCGCAGCCACGATTTCCTAAATCTGCCATAGAGATGGGTGTAGTGATACTTTGCAGTTTGCAGGAGTGGTGGCATGAATCACACTTCTAGTTCACACTTCTAGTTCACACTTCTAGTTCACAAGTTTCAAGTTCACACTTAAAGTTCGCACTTACGCCGATACCTGCCAAAGGCTAGATTCAAATGGTCCAGAGCCAACTAGAAAAGATCGTGTTTGACCGTAACTGTTGAAACGCACATGTTAGTAATTACAGAAAGAATTCTCTCCTTGCCGCTTCCTCAAAATTCAGCTAACAAGGGGCACTAACTGGGGAAAAAGCGATACAGTAAATTGATATATTGTTAGAATCGGTTAAATTTAGTCCTCTAAATCCGAACTAACTGCCCTGAGAGACACCTGAGCTCGGTAACGGATGAAGAACATGTGAAGCAGGTTAAAGCCGACGGTTAGGTTGAGCCGGGAGAGTCTGGGACCTTACTTTCCTCGTCCCTGGTGGGGACTTGAACGTTTTTAACGGTACCAAATACTTCGCATTCTTTCCAATCAAGGTCAGGCAAAAAATTATATCACTGGATATGTTGATGGGTGTGAAAATGTGCCTTATCTCGAGTACTTAAGCCTAGTCAATAGATCATACCATGGATGATAGGTCATACATATACCTACTTGAAATCAAAGTTTCTTTAAGCCGGGTCGATAATCTCACGACAGGAACATGGCCAATGATCTGCTGGTAAACCACCGGGTCGGGTTCAATGTTCACAAAGTAAAGTACAAGATTCAAAGTTTCGATAACGAGCACTTCACCGTATTCCATGACATTCACTTAGTCCAATATGAATATTTCTGTAATACCCCTGATGTCGAGAATATTACAAATCTCTCATCACTACAATTCTTAGGTCCTGCAGCTGTCCTGTCTCCATATCCTCCACAAACTTGAAGTATATATATATACTATAGTAGTCCCTACAGACTAGAAGTTGGAGTAGACTATAATAGCCCTGACAGACTAGAAGTTGAAGTAGACTATAGTAGTCCCTACAGACTAGAAGTTGTCCAGTAGACTATAGTAGTCCCGACAGACTAGAAGTTGTCCAGTAGACTATAGTAGTCCCGACAGCTAGAAGTTGTATTAACTATAGTAGTCCCGACAGACTAGAAGTTGTAGTAGACTATAGTAGTCGCCACAGCTAGAAGTTGGAGTTTACTATAGTAGTCCCGACAGACTAGAAGTTGTAGTAAACTATAGTAGTCCTGACGGACTAGAAGTTGTAGTAGACTATAGTAGTCGCCACAGCTAGAAGTTGGAGTTTACTATAGAAGTCCCGACAGACTAGAAGTTGTCCCGACAGACTCCTGAAGTTGAGGTGTGAAGCTGGGACGTTATACACTCTACCTGGACAGAGGAGGGAGAGAGGAGTCCTGTATTTCCTGACCACTCTACACAGTGTATCTACCTCATACTTCCAGCCTGCTCCCAACCTCCCCTCCAATCACCACCCCGGTTTTCTAGCACGTGCTCGTAATTGGCCAGTCAGCGAGCAGTGCGATCAGGTGACTTGTGCGACATTCACTCTATACTTTGGAGGAAACAATTTGTCCCAATAATTCGGAGAGTAGAGCCGATACACTGAGTCTGCTCTTGGATTTCAGCCAAGTGTGTACTTCTACATTGGCGGTTCTTTTAGCCTGTATTTTAACCAATTATTCACTGGAGCTGATAAAACCTGAAAGCCTTAGAGATCAGAAGTTCTTAATTGTTAGAGCAAACTCAACATCAGATCAGGATTCTGATGAAATGGAAGGCTTTTTCAAGCTTGAACATAACCTTGAAAGGCTGAAACTTTCTCTCTCAACCCTACTAGTTTCCCTATCAGATTTGAATTTTAACCGTCTCCTTTCCAGTCTACGTACCTCCTCCACCAGCTGCAACGGTGTCGAAAGCGAGATTTGAGGTCCATTTCAGCTTGCTTTCCCTGACCACTTGTTTACTATCACCTAGGAGCTGTGCTTACTTTCTGTTAAAAAGCGTTTTATCTTATTAAGAAGCAGTGTTGTTGGACGAACACCGAATTATTTACATAGCTTTGTCAAGTAGATTACGGGCTCACTACTCGCACGTTCTGGCATTTAAAGCATTTTCGGAAGTAGCGAGAGTAGCGTTCATTGAGCCAGATGAGGGCGTGTTGTTTAGACTTAGCAAGCTGAGGAACGTGACGGTCAAGCACTCTTCCTCCCTCCTCTGCCGTGTAACGTTACACTCGATACGTGAGAACTTTAACTGACGTTTACATTTACACACAGGCAAGCTCACTTCTACTGCCACTCCTTGGACAATGAACAATGGAATGTGACCAACACACACACACACTCTCTCTCTCCCTCTCTCTCTCTATCTACACCAGGACCCCGTCAAGCACAGCTGCAGTCTGATTGGTAGCCGTGGTCGTGCTGGACAAGGAAGCTGGAAGTGTAGGTGTGGAGGATGGTGGGGAGGCTCCTACTTCGTCCTCAATCTGTGCTTGGTTGTGGTCAGATAGTTGACACCAGGCCTGGGATAGTGGACATAGTGTCCAACAAGTAGTTTGTCCGATCTAGAAACTTCTATTTCTCATAGAAAATATGGTCCCGAGTTTGAGAGTCTGGTTAATTACTACCTCTCTGTTCTTCACAAGATATGTATCTCTGTACTTATTAGCGGATGTATCTTTTCCCAGGATGCTCGAGCCAGCTGATGTCATCTGATACAGCTGATATATCACTCATTGTCCAAGATAAACTTGATAGAATTACCCGAAGGAGATAAAGAGACAACTCTGACTTTTTCTAAAACGGCTCTTCTGTCACTCAACTTCCAGATAAAATTCCCCTGCGTTTGGACCACTAAGCCAAATCTAAATCTTATCAATTATCACGTGTCACGTGCGAGGGTGCACGTGACTAAAAGAATAGGCCCTCATTGGCAGAGAGCTTGTTATGTACATCGAGACGAAATCTTGTAAATATGGCAGTACTTACCTCCAGTTTGAGCTAGGAATGAGTAGGCAGATATAGCATTGATATTGGCAGGGCGAGGTACCGATATCGTTTTTAAATCAAATCCAACGTCCGGATGACGCCAGTTAATTATTACACCAGGTATTTGAGAGGGAATTACGGGGAGGTCTGTGCGAGGACGAGATATTCAGACTTACATTGCAGATACAGGTCAGTCTAATCATTAGCTCCGTTAAAACACCTTGCCACGATATACACATGATCGCCACGTTTAAACTACATGTAGCCTTCCTTCTGCTCGATTAATTTGTCCGTGTTGCACGGCACTGGCGACACTGGATCTTAACACATCAGCCGGCTCTTCTGATTAAAATTGATGTCGGACAAACTCTCTTTAAAACTTCTGTGCTGAACCGGTCCCAGAAATTATTGGAGAACTGTGGTGATGTGCTGCTCGGGGACTCAGATCAAAAACTTTGGAACTCGGCGCTTGATGTCACCTGTTTGCTAAATATCGGACCGTTAAGTCCGTAATCGCACTTAGTAGAGTACCCCATCGGTAATTCCCCGCGATTAGCATAGTGGTGCCGCTCTTTAACCAAATTCATTCTTGTGCTTTGAATAATCCTCAACTATCTTGCCACGAGAGGGGACCTCCCCAGCGCGGTTATAACGCACCCTTTGTGTAGCCCCCGTGATTTGTGTGTAGAACTGTATCACGACCCTAAACCTGAAGCAGCGCCTTCCCAAAATACCTTCCCGTAATATATCTGCAGTCTGTTGCCATGAAAACGGATCGTATATTTGGAATGCGAGTGACGATGTCCACTTAGATACAAGCCGGCCTGTTTACTACCAATCAGGGGGTCATCCACAACGGTTAATTCGATTTCCACATAATCATATTCAGTAATTAAAAGTTACTTAAACCCAACAAAGGGGACCAAGATAAGGGGCTACCCACAGTTCCCTTCCATAGCCGCCGTGTGAAGGTCTTTCCCGGCAAAAATCTCCCATTTTGATAAGTTGAAGGCCACATTAACACCTGGCAATAAAAGTTGACGAGATTTAGTACAGTTCACCGGAACGGGGCTGAGTACCGATAAATGAGAGTTTGGACTGCCTTGTAGACAATAAGGGACGTCGTTACCTCCCGGCGATAATTTGGAGCAAACCCCCAGCCAATATATTCCTAGCTCAACGATTCATAAACCAGACTTCCAGTACGTGTCCTACAGACATTTAAATTTCAAAATCGCCACGGGCTTGACGCCAGCACGTTGATATTGGACCGTAACGATAAAGAATCATTCGAGTTGTGCAGTTTTGAAGTACATGAACTCGTGTTGGGTTTTATTAAACCTTTTCACTTCATTATCCACACACGGTGAGGGAACTGCACATTTCACACTTAATGTTTTCTTCATAAAATGTATTTCTTCTGAACAGCTAACCATCAGTCACTCTGTCTCTCTCAATGAATTTACGTGTCATTATTGAATCTGCTTTATCGTTCCATGGTTTACATCCTATTAGATTGTGTGATACATCAGAAGAGCAAAACGTCACCCCATGACTATCGTTATTGGTGGTACTTGCCAGGACGAATCTAGCCGACAACACAACATAGAGAGAATAGTCAACACGGTGCTGTTAATGGGAACACGTGACATCGTGCGTGGCCGGGGAGTGGTCGGATGTGTTTTAGTCAACACTGCTGCAGACATTATCACCAAACTGTTAGATCCTTTACTTAAGCAATTCATCCGGATCACTCGCAAACCTTCATAAACCAAGGTTGTTCAGGAATTGAACGGTTTTGAATTAGCGTGTAAGTGAGAAGTGAATAAACTTCCTTACCTTGAGTTGGCAGGTCAGATATCCAGTAGTCAGCTAGTATCGGCTTAAGCAACAGCAACAAGAATATCATACTACCTGGATATAATGTGTATATTATGATTTAACATAAACAATGACGAAAAGTAAACCTGGTAAGCTGTGTAAATAGCACTAACTAGTTAACCACACAAACTAATCAGCTATCAAATTTTTAATGACTATCAGTAATTGTAGATCAAAACTAAGCTATGAGATATCATCTCAGACTACACAGACGCAGGAGGATGTCAGACAACAAAGGAAGATCAGAAGGTACCCGAAGTGGCCACGACAAAAGGAAACGAGGTCTAACCGATCTACCTTGAAAGAGCCCAGAGGAGGACAATGACACACTAGATAGAAGGCAGACGAGACTAATTGAGTCAGGTGATGTGAAACAAAAACTGCACTAACCGCAATCTCCACGCTATCACATTCAATTAGAGCACAATAGAAGCTCGCTCTCCTGATTACCCAGATATCCTCCTGAGCAAGCAAGATACAGGTGTCCTCACGCTAATTATAAGAAGCAAGGGCTGAGGTTACCTGCATATTTAAACGGATTTAACTCCATGTCGATCAAGCAAGCTTATCTTGAGACTCGTGGCACATGCAGGTAATTCAGAAGTTTAGCTGTTGTGTTGGGTAATTGGGTTTTACTCTAAACAAGGCCTCAATAGTAAATGCAGGGTCACGTTTTCGCTATGATATTGCCGATGTGTTGCCATGGGTAACGACCTGGTTCTGTTAAAGCATTCGTAAAAAACTCGGAAGAAGCAATGAATTGGACATGCAAGTAACTAGGTATTGCTTACTAATGGGTATCAGTCACGTGACATCACCAGGAAAAGACATTAGATAAATCACAACACATGAACAAGGAACTGTGACGTATCTGATTTGATAAGTTATAGTCAGGGAATGTGAGATAACTCTATTTCACAGCAAAATTAGCAAGAGAAGGAAATATTAATTTCGATATGCGAATTCTAGGGCCTCTGCAAAAATCATTATAAGGTACTGATGCAATTTAAAACCTACCTATCAAATTTGTTAAAAAAAAACATACCAAATAATGTAACACCATTTTTACAGAAACGAAACCGATGTCCTCAATAAATTTGACCAGGCAAAAGATAACTTTCAAAACGCTGGCATGATGTTCACATGTTCTATAAAACAAAGGAAATGTTACTATTTAAATAATTCTGGCAGGGGGTTTTCAACTCGAGATAGGCTTAACCCGAGGTTTAACTATAACGACAGGATATTGTAGGTTTAATCATTGGGACAAAATATTATATCCTCTGCATTTTATCTAGACCAGAAACTACTGAGGGTGTAAAAGTTCAGTCTACCTTAACTCAGCCTTAAATCTAGGCATGTTTTCACAATATTTCTAAATGTATTACAGTAATCACTTGGTATCTTAGGTCATTCGAGAATCATTGCTAAATCAATTTCCTGTTTTCGAAGAAAGGTTCATATTTCGAACATAAATTCAAAAATTGAGACTGATACTGCTGACATCATTTATTAATCAATTATTTAAATTATTTCAACCAAAAACAATGAACAGTATTGCTATAGCCCAGTTAAGAGAAACAGGTCAGGCATTTTTAGATGAAGGCTCAAATATAGGCTAAGGTTGATGGTATCCATGTCCATTTTCCGGGAAAAAAGCTAGTGTTAGGAAAAACTGCTGGGGCACAAAGAGTATATCCTAGATCAATATGCTTAGCATAATGCACAATCCAAACTACTTAGAATAAATCAGAAAACAAAAAAGAAAACTTAAGCCACCTATTAGGAGACCTTGACTTTTCAAGATAAAGTTTTATGTTTAATGAGAGCCACCTAACTTTTGTGGGACCTCTGAATTGGCAAAAAGGTTGTTCCAAACACTCCTCCCTGATTTCAGGTCATATTTTTGTAGTATAAGTAAGTCAAGTTAAACAAGTTTTTTTACAGTGCTAATAAAGAGCAAAGGTTGGTTTTAGAAGAAATTTTTAAAATCAGCTGAAAAATATTGTGCTAGTCTTCATTTTTTTCCAAAAAGTATTTGATGCTCTTGTCAGAAGGAAAATGACAATCAGTTTGGAACACGCTAAGTTTATGAAGGTATGTAAGTTCAATATATGAGTCTATTTATTCGACAGAAAACAAATAAATGATAGCAAAATTATGGTGGCAAAATGTTGATTTCCATCATGGTAACAGTCAATGGCACGCAACAGTTAAAGACTCTTAATTTATTCAAGGCTTCATTCATGCCCACAAAAAGGGGTCTTCAGGTGTTAAACTATGTTCTTAAAGATTTATTAATCAAAAAAGATGAATTTTTGAAAAGATGAAGTTGTAAAACCAATATAAGACACTTAGTAGGCCATAAAAGGATTCTGGTAAAATAATGCTTAGATTAGTTAATAGTTTTATAGCAGAGCCTATTATTTCCACCAGGATTAAATTTCCAAGATATTTGAAATTGTCAGAATCTGTGCATGATTTCTGGTAAAACATAAAGGGTGCAAATGTGGATGCAATGAGTTAGACAAAGAAAAATTTTGGGAAGTCTCAGATATTATTTTAGAGAAGAATGAAGGGAATAGCTATATGAAAAGTATAAACAAACATATTGAATTATTGAAGCAAAATGCATAAATTGAGACAACATAAGACACTTTTTACCACACTTTATTAAATGTTAGTTTTATATTCATTTTTGTACAACCTTATCAGATCGTATCGTTATTGTAAAGTGATAGTTTGATATCTGAGTTAAGATGAATAATGAATGTATATTGTGTATTAACCTTGATATCACTACAACATAAATTATAGTTTCTATTCACCTTGTAGCAATGACATGAAGAACTGACTGCGCTAGGAGATCGGAGAAGAAAGAAAAGTACTGCAGAAGATAGAGCCTAGTCCAGCGTAAGACCGATGGCAGAATCTAGCAGAAGAAAAGAAAAGCAGAAGGCAGAGTCTAGCCCGGAGGAGGCGAGAAGGCAGAGCCTAGCTGAGAAGAACCACAGGGGATAGCAAAGGCAGGTCCTAGTGG
>JH154795.1:42134-57472 GCA_000226015.1 Mnemiopsis leidyi | reverse complement strand
GCATTCAGCACGCAGCGCGAGCGACAAAGCTATGTTGGTTAAGCATTATTTGACTTTGTCCGACCCTCATTCGAAGCGAATAGAAAATAAAATGACGGAGAATAAAATGGAGGTAGGGTGGCGCCCTGCTGAGCTGTGCTTGTACAGCAGCGCGCACCCTCCCGTCATTTTATTCTCCGCTTCGATTGTCGCGGTGATACCCGACTCACGCAGCTTAGAACGGTAGACGGATATAATCTCGTCAACGCTTCAACGGGCGATGCGCGTGACAGCGCGTGATGGCCGCGACAGTAGGTTATCAACCTACAAGTCAACGCTTCGATTGAGGGTCGGACAAAGTCAGACAAAGTTGTGCGACCTAATAGAATCTTGCTTTGACCAGAACCCATTTGTGCCATGCGCGTCGCGCGCGCCACCAAAGGTGGCTTATTGTAGCTGCGTAGAAGCTAAGCCGCGCGCGAAGCGTGCGTAAGCACTTGGTTTGGTGAAAAAGCATCTACAATCTAACACCACAAATTTCAAATTTGTAATGTGTTGGCGTTTGGTATTAAACATTTCTGACGTATAATACATAAATAGTAAATAATGATGCCAGCATCATCACAAGGCTAAAAATTTCAAAAAAACCTCAAAAATTAATTCACACATTTAATAAAAGACATTAAAGACTAATGAATATTTGTCAAAGTGTTTCCCAACTCGCGTGTGGGTCGCAGCAATTGCTGCTCTCCTGGCGTTACTCGTTAGAATGTTGGACGGATATCATCTCGTCAAGGGTTATTTTGAAAAAAGGTGTTGTGTCTTTTTTGTCTTGACACAATATATAACTTTATTGTGACCGCGACCGGCATTTGCCCCGCTTGGATTTACCTCACTTCACTTCGTTGCATTCTTTCACCCACCATCTCATATCAGGTCCGCTATGTAATGCCGTAAGTGAGCTTTGTGTACAACCTTTTATTCCAATCTTTCACCTCCAAGACAGTGGTTTTACTAATTTTGATTGTCTGACTTTGTCCGACCCTCATTCGAAGCGGAGAATAAAATGACGGGAGGGTGCGCGCTGCTGTACAACCTGAAGATGATAAAAAATTGATTAAAAACAAAAAGTTGTTTGTCTGGGCTAATTACCAATATATACAAAAATTGCATAAAGAGTTGAATAAAGGTGGGTACATGAAATAAAACAAATAACTAACTGACCATGCTACTACTAAATCCTCTCATGTTAATGCATAACTTTCTAGCTGCAATTGGATTTGTGCTAAGATATTCATTATGCCTAGTTTTATTGACCAAATAGGACGTGCCTTCAATTTTTGACAGAACAGTTTTAGAAACATTCCAATAATAAGCACTTCTTTCACATCCAACGTTATTCATATTTGTCTTTTTAAAATGTTCTAGATTAATTTACAGTCATTGACTGACATAGAAGATTTAACTTCAACTGAAAGCATATTCCAAATCATTACTATCCTTTCTCTGTGAAAATGTTTAAGCAGAGTTTTAACCTTAGTTGAGCTTGTTTTCTTAACTTCACCAGAAATCAAATTCAATCCAGATCTGCTTATGTTAAAGATAGAATTAAGGCTTGAAAAACCATTAAGAGCCTTAAACACTTCTAGTTATGTATCAGGAATATCCTAAATGGACTTTAAAAATCATTTATAGAACTATGTTTTTCGTTTGATAGCGAATGATGAAATTTAAGCAATGTGTCTACAGTCTGTACGGTTTATTCCATAGCCCGTGTTAGATGTAGCCTGCATTAACTAATTAGTGATTTTTTTAAATCTCATACTTATTTTAATTCGGATACTCCAACAGCCACATGTTACACAAGTGTAACGGCCAATTACAGGAGGCCGAATGTACAAATATACATACACACCAGTGACGGTTAAGGTAGTGTGTACCATACTTTTATGCCCGAGACTTCGCTGCAATGGGCAGCTACTCATTTAACCCTCAATCACGGTTTTCTGATCATTCGGCTGAGTCGACCAAAGAAGGTCGCATAGGCAAACGCCCTTAGCGCACTTCTCTAGGACTGGCGGATATGGGATTTGAACCCCTGACCTCCTGCGTGGGAGCTGAGAAGGAAACCACTACACCACCAGCCCATATGATGATAGCCCAGATGATCATGCAATTGGAATTATTGAGAGATAAGTCTTCTGCGCCTGGCGCCGGGTGTTTGTGTTGCGCATCCTAGAGTAACGTTTGATTCTGAATACTGCTGTACCTGTGCCTTGCAATCTTAAACCTCAAGCAATATATACAAATGAAAAAACAAAACACAATTATAAAACTTAATGAAATTCAAAATGTAACATTTGTTAAAAAGACCTGAAAAATCCCAAATTTACAAAATTAATTTTAATCCTGCGCTGAGACAATCCCAGTGATTTTCGTCACTTAAGATGTCCGTACACGGAATATTTCGGAAGTTGTACGAGTTAAATTTTTTTAAAAAAGCAATAGAACTTGAAACAGGTACTTCAGTTATTAAGACCAAAAGGGACCAAAGTAGTTAGTCTATCTACCCATCATTGCTCACAAAAATTCAAATCCTGGGGTGATAACTGTAAGACTGTAAAAATATTGCTGTGATTTAATTTCAAATGTTCAGCTAAAGTAGCACTATCATTGTCTGGATCAAAGTCTGTATCACTCATGTGAGCTCGGTGCCCTGAAATCCTGTTTTGGAGTTTGTTTTATGTATTTTACTAGAATGTTTCCTCTCAGGTTACATGGCATAGAATTTTTCACGACTTTCTCTTCATGGAGAAGTTGACATATCTTTCATCATTAGAAGATGTGATGTCATGCTCTGATGAGGTTTTGGGCCAAGATATCGGTAATCTCTCCCCTGATACTGTAATCAGTTATGTCTTCTTTCTTCGCTCTGAACTTCAAAATGTCAGAAAAGAGCTGGATATGAGGAATCAAGAGATAAATCTTCTAAAATTCAGATTAAATAAAGCAGGTCAGTTCATGATGCCCTGAATTAAGTTTTGGCATAACTTCAAATTGTAGTAAAAAACCACACCATAAAATCTGCTGGAAATATAATTGGCTGACTTTGTTAGCATTCCATTTAATCAGATCCAATTGGTTTCAAGCAGGTGTCTGCCAAAAAGTCTGCCCAGGCAGATGTGACTCTACTGTATATAACCCAAATGTTAACCAGAGTCTGCCTAATTTGCCACTGCAGAAATGATCAGATTTCAAGGAAATCGAATTACATTGCAGACAGTCCATAAAGTTCATCTTCAGCAGATCTATTGAGATTGATTGTCAATTGATATGTTTGTTTTCTAATATGATTACTTATACTTATTTATTTTTGGCCTTAGTGGGTTGCCCCATCAAAAGAGCTGGACTCTTACTGGTGGCATCCTGTAACACACAGAAGATCCTTGTATATATTATAGTAAATTATTTCCATGTATAAATGTGTTACGAAATTTTTATAAATTGAATTGAATTACACCAAATTTAGTTGGTTGATGTGGAACATGATGGTTTGGCTTAGGGTTATGGTAATGCTTGATAACACTAGCCATAACCATACCTTAACACGTTGCAGGTTATAAGTAAGGCTAGGGTTAGTGTTTGGATAACAGTAAAGTCTGCTGGATGGCAGATTTTGTTTGACCTAATTTTGGTTTCACCAAATTTTTTGTTGGCAGACATTGGTAGAAAAGTCCTTTAGTTGATGGCACATTACTCCTTCATTGATAAAATTCTTTCAAGCAGAAATAATGATTAATCCCAGGCAATTGTGTGACATAATTAACATTGAGATTTTCAGAGAATTCTGAACTGCCCAGTCTCTCTCACTCGACACCATTAACTCTACCCAATGGTATGAACTAGATACTTTTTAACAAAATTAAGACAAGAAGACAGTTACAAGTATATCTTAGTTCTCATACTTTCCTGTAATGGTTTTCATCATTACTTGATCACCAAAGTTCTTTTTTTATGCAGTTAAGGTATAACTTCCTTTGTACCTTACTGATCACTGTACTGGTTTAAAGGTACATTGCACCTTGTTTACATGATGCTTAATTCTCATCATTATAAAAGTAAATTTTAACCTTCAATGAAACTTCTCTTCAGAATTGGTGAATCTGGCTGTTCACCAGACAAATATTTCCCAGTCTTCAACAGGGTGGGGTGGTGATTGTCCCAGAGCTGTTGATGGAAATACAGATGGTGTCTACAACAGGTAAGAATGGCCTTTTTGACTGATAATTATGATTATACTATCATTATTGGCCTCCTGTGGTTAAAACTGCTGTGGTATGATTATTAAAACTGGGGCGGCTTAATTTTAAAAAATGTGCTGAGTGCTCTTTCATAAAATCAACAATTTGTTAAAATGCTTCCTTTTAGGATCTAAAAGGAAGCATGTTCTTCTTTACAGAATTTCGAATAGGCCCAAAAGGAGCAAAATTTGAAAGAGATCATATAATCTGCTATTGATGTACAATATCAGTGACGAAATTTTATTCCTATCAGATTTTATCTTCAATTTCAAGTTTATGGAATGTTGTAGCAGTTAATTGTATCATATATCATATATATATATTAGTTATGGCAATGTGCTAAATGCCTCATGAAACTGCTTGATCATTAGTTGCTTATCTCAGCCAATACTTCAATTGCTTAGGAGCTGTATTATAATGCATGGGTCATGACCTCAAAATAATTGTTACTGCACTTTCAGAAATGGTGTTACTCATACAGACCCCAAGATCGATCAGGGTTGGGCATGGTGGCATTGTGATTTAGATGGCTGGCATGAGATCAACTCAGTAAGAATTTATAATAGAGTTGAATGTGCTGAAAGAATAGACGGAGCTTCTATACTATTAGGCAAAAAGATTATTGGAACAATTCATTATAATAGTGGACAACAACTCTACGAATTTTTTGCCAATTTTTATCCTGCTAACTCGGTAACAGTCGTTTTGACCAGTGGAAAGCCTCTTTCCTTAGCACAAGTGGAAGTGTGGGGAAAGCGCCAAAAGATACAACCTTTGTATAATGTTGCTTTAAAACGGCCATGCTTTCAATCTTCACTTTCTCATGGTGGTGATCCAAACAGAGCTGTAGATGGAATAGAGGATCCAAGGTTTGATTCCAATCATACTACACATACTGACCACAAAAGTGAGAAGTCTGCTTGGTGGCATGTTGTTTTAGAGAAACGATTTAGAATTCTTGAAATCTCCATTTTAAATCGATTGGAATGCTCTAAAAGAATTCACAAGGCTGAGGTTTTCATTGATTCATATTGCATTCACACTATTGAGTACAAGGCAGAGTCGTTATGGTATCATATACCTGTAAAAGGTGTCAAATATGGCAAGAAAGTTGAAATAAAACTGAAAACCGGGGAACCTCTAAGTTTAAGTGAGGTGGTTGTTTTGTCTGATGGAACTACTGAATCAGGTAATACCTTGTAAAATATAGGTTACAGCGCAACTTGTGCAAGCATGATATTCTTGTGAATAAAGATAATCATATCCCGGGAGGGATTGCCTATGAAATTTGAGAGTGTTCCTCCTTCACCATTCAACTAGTCTTTACTTTCAGCTCTAGTTAATGTGGCCCGAAGAATGACTTCTGTTACACAATCATCTACTGGATGGGGCGGAGACCCACTAAGAGCTGTTGATGGAAGCACAGATGGTGTATACAAAAGGTAGACATTTAGTGATTTACCAATGCAGTGATAAATTATCATTGGTAATTCAATATCATGATTAACTTTTTATAAATCTTTAAATTTGACAGTATCATTCAATCGCATATGGCTGTAGACTTTTTTAGTGTCCATTCTTTGGGTTTATTGGAGTAATATCCAATAATTATAAAAATATCTTTACCATCACATGAATCTATTCACGTGCAACTTTACAGAAATGGTGTTACTCACACTGATCCGCAAAAAGATAAGTTATGGGCTTGGTGGCATTGTAAACTTGATGATTTCTACAAGATAAGATCAGTCAAGTTATACAACAGAGTTGAATGTGCTGAGAGAATAAATGATGCTACCATTCTATTGGGAAAGAAAGTTGTTGGAAAAGTACAATACGAAACAGGAAAGCAGGTTTATGAATATTTGACTGATGATTACAGTACTCAGGATGTTACTGTGTTGTTGACCTCTGGAAAGCCTTTATCTCTGGCCCAAGTTGAAGTTTATAGTTCTGGTGAAAAAGGTGTGATATTGCGTGACATTGCTTTGGGGAGATCTTGTTACCAATCTTCAGTAGCCTTCGATGGCGATGCAACAAGAGCTGTGAATGGAATCGAAGACCCCAGATTTGATAGTGGAAACACTACCCATACAGACCCGTCTGTTGATGGATCATTAGCTTGGTGGTATGTTGATCTGAGTCAGCAGTACCGCATCTTTGAAATCAACATATTGAGTCAGTTTGAAAAAGCTAGTAATATAGACAAAGCTAAGGTATTTCTTGACTCCAAACACATCTACACAATTAATTACCAGAAGGGAAATGTAAATTGGTATCACATTCCTATGGAGGGCATAGTTCATGGTCGGAGAGTAGAAGTAAAGCTGGAAACGGGAGCACCTCTTTGTTTGACCTCAGTTGTGGTCATGAGTGATGGATATTATATCCCTTTTGAAAAGGACTGTGTTTGATTTTTGTAATAGAGTTACTAAAGAGTGTAATTTATATCCAGGGACTGTTGCATTTGATGTGAGTTTTATGATCTATGTATGTTTTTAAATGATTTAGCATATGACACTAAGATAATTTTTTTCAATGTTTTTTAAATGTTCAATTTATTTTAGAGTAAGCTATTCACGTTTTGAAACTTTGCCCATTTGTTTGTTTTTCACCCAGATGTGACCCCAGTTTATGACCTTTGCTTATCACACGACCTTGAATAGCTAGATGTAAGCCCTACAATTCGCACCTAAGATTTACTTTCGATCATTGTAGACTGTAGTTCTGGAACTTTTGCGGTTTTATCAGTTTTCAAGTAACGGTATGTTCGTTTTTATTGTACTACTTTCTTTTTTTGTGATAAGAATAGATAAAGTTTTACTCTACTAATAATCAATTGTGATTTTTGCTCCCTTTTGATACTTTTAAAACTGATTTCGTGTGATTTTAATTTTAATGATTGAGATTTCCTGTATAATTTATGCTTCAAATTTTTACAAAATTATATTTCTATAATTCTATATTAGAACAAGGAATTTTTAAAAGTTAGAAAATTAGTGCACAGATGATGCAATGGTTAATTAAACGCAGATTAAGTTTTCAAACCATGTCATTTTTATCTAAATATCAACATTCAACATTGCTCTTTGCCTTTTAATGTTTTCATTTATCAAAAAATGTCCTTTTATAGAAATTCGATCAGTTTGGTTTGTACCCTTGGCATTTGAGGTAGTATAGTACCTGATAACGTTATAATGAATGAAAATCATTGCTTTCAGTATGGCCCATGAGTTAGTTACAAGCAATAGTGGCCATGGACAAATCAAAAAGTCTGGTGCTTTCAATTTACAATGGGAGGACAGTAAAAAGATTTTCAATAATACATGGAACCAAGAGACAAAACCTGTAGAAATGTATCGCACAGATTTTATCACTGCTATGAAAATTCCAGATCAGCATGTTCTTGATGAGCACTTTATTAGGATTTCTGATCCTTGGAAGCAGGAATATGACAAGGGAGTCCAAGTCCCTGTAGATATTGAAAGTTTGCCACAACCTGATTTCAAAAAACTGGACAGTTCAGAGAAAACTAGCCGTATTTGGAATTTGCCTGAAAAGTATTACAAATGGCAGCCAGAGGTTGATATCATAAACGAGGTGATGGATGGAAAAGTACCCGAACCGATTTATGATATGGATGAAGATGACTGTTCATTCTTACATTCGATTAACTCTGTGGAAGATCCCAAGAATAAAATTACAGAATTGGATTTTGAGGTCATCATGACTTACCTCGATGCAGTCTGCCATGTCAACATGTACACCAAATATCAAGACAATCTAACTTATAGCATTCAATATGATGATTCAGTTTACTGTGAAGTGTGTAAAGACATTTACAGTGAACCTGATAACGAGATGATATTCTGCGACAATTGTAACATCTGTGTTCACCAGAGCTGCTATGGCGTTTCCAAGATCCCACAGGGGGAATGGTATTGTTCTCCCTGCAAAGCAGACTGCTCTGCCCCTGTATGCTTGCTTTGTATGCAAGGGGAAGGTGCATTCAAACAGGCCAAACAGGGGGAATGGGTGCATGTTTTTTGTGCACTGTGGATCCCCGAGGTGGGTTTTGGAAATGTTGAAAAGATGGAGCCGATAACGAAAATCAAACAAATTCCAATTAGTCGGTGGTCTTTGTCATGTTGTTTTTGCCAAGAAAGAGTGGGAGCATGTATTCAATGTTCCATGAAAAACTGTTTTGTTCCATTCCACCCCTCATGTGCTTATTCAAATAGATGTCATATGATGACGATTTATGGGACTCCTGAAGAACCTGAGATAGTGGAGAACTTTGCCTATTGTATCAAACACTCGTCAGAAAAATTCCGAGAACCTTCAACGATGAACACCATTGTGTTGCCACAGTGTAGAAAAGATCAGCTCAATCCTCTATACAATAATCAGAAGAAAATTGCAAGAACGCTTTTAAACGACTTTGATGAATTTGTCGATGTTTTAGATGTCTCGACCACTCTAGATATCAATGTTAGTACAATTCAGTTTACCTTTGACTACTGGAAAGAAAAACGAAAACTCAATGGTAATAATCCTCTGATTAAGTTGCCGCCTCTAAGTGAGTTGGTCGAGAAATGCTCTAAGTTAAAAAATCAACCTGATTGCTCGGAATTAGATCCATTTTTAAAACTTGTTTCGCTTCGTCAAGACCTGGAGCGGGCTAGAGTTCTCGTGCATATGTCCGAGCGACGAGAACGGTTAAAGAAACGTTGGATGAACTCTATATTTTCAGTGATTGAATGCTGTTTTAAAGAGGGTAGCCAGCTTCCGCAGCCCCTCTTTAGTTTAAGCCGTGGGTTACCAAAACCTTCTTCCAGATCAAATAGTGACGTGACATCATCAAGCGACAATGATAGCGAACTTAACATATCCCAGTCTTCAATATCAAAAGTATTTTTATCGCCGGTCATCAACCGAGACCATCTAGATGTTTTCGATTTCAAAGATAACGAACACTCACTGGTGGCTCATGAGGTAATTTTGAGGGACGATGGCAATTCTGATCAGTCTGACTCCAAAAAACCAGATTTAGCATATGATTATCGCTCTAGTGAAGATCCTGAATGGGTTGATGCTCCCAAAAGACCAAGGAAAAAGAAACACGAATCACCATCAAAACTCAACAAAATGAAACTTCTGGCGTCCCAATTTTCTCGCAAAATAACCATTGAACTGAGTGACAAAAGTGATGTTCAGTCTAGTGTTGACGATTCCTGTCATTTTTCAACTCCTCCCACTTCACCAGAATTCTCAACAGCCCAAACCTTTGGTTTCCCGAAAAAAGGGTCAGATTCTCAAATATCCTGCAAGCGCAGGAGAAACCTTAGTCATTCCAGTGATGATAACGGAAGTGAAACGTATGTTCTTGCAAACACGCCTCCTTCCCCTAAAAACAACAAGGAAAACATTAAAAGTTTAAATGCATCAAAAACAGAAGATGTCCCTGTAAAATCGTCGCCTGTAAGGTCTAGAAGGGTATCAAAACGTCACAAGCCAAACGAGAGGTATAAAGGTTATGATTGTTCGTGAACTTCAAATAGTTTGATTTTCAAATTTGTATAGTTTATTTCGAATAGATGTTATGATATTAATTTTCAATTTAAATCATTGTTTTGGGAGTATTTTATTGTGAAATGTTTACTGTGAGATAAGTTTTTTAATGATATAGAATAGGATCAAATGAAGATTAACATCTGCTGTTTTATGTTTCACATGTTTGTTTTTGTTGATCCTAACACAGATAACTTATTGTATTTGAACTTTATTCAGTAGCGTTATAACCTATACCTTTTTACGATAGATATTTTCATCATTCAGTTGAAAAAGTTCTATCATAGATTTGTTGCTCACTCTTATGATAATATTCTCGACGTTACGTGACAATCTTATTTAAATATTTTGACAGTCGAGAGCGAACATAAGTTTAAATCTTGGTGCATTCTGTTTATCTTGTTTATCTTAACAAATTAACTTATTCACTGTAACTTATAACTACTTTTAATCATTGTTTATCAAATCACATTGATTGTACCATTGTAAGATCAATTAAATTATCGTAATTTTCTACACACTTTTCTGAACTTGATGATGATATCTTACTTGAAACTTAGGATCCTTGGGAGGAACAAAACAGTACGTTCCACTATCAATTCCTTAGTTATGAGGACATCCAAATTTCAGCATTTCTCTTTCTGATTGCCATTTTAACCAAACTCCTAACCTAACCTCAAACTCCACTAATTTCCTACAACCATGTTTAGCAAGTAGGAGTAGCTGCGATGAAATGAATATAGTCGAGAAGCTAGAGGACCTGGAAAATCAGGTATGGTCCTCCGATCTGTACGTGCGACAAGAAGCGAGCTCGGAATTACTGACCGTACTGTCCGAAGCTACAGATGAAGTGTTCGATGGACGGTCCTTTCAGTGGGACTCCATGTGTGGCGGTCTGGTCAGGTGGATTTCGGGAACTAACTTCAAGGTGGGTGCTCGACTCGACGTTTAGTTCGTCATTTTCGTTACTGTGATATCATTTATGGAGTGATCAACTGTCAGTCGTCAGACTTTTCCGACTGCAATTGATTGTGTTTTTGATAAAATTTACGTTAATCAGAATAGTCAATAGCTTGATTAAAATTTGTTTATAATTGATGCTTTTTAAATTAGTGTCCTTATGTATTGTGATCTCCTTGTGGCTTGTTCCATGTTAAAAGTGAGCTGTACCTTCAAGAATGATGACAACCAAATCTATCGCTATTGTACATGTCCTAATATCGAGAGATGTGACGATAAAATGTGTGCTGGAAGAAGTTCAAGTTGCCATGACGACGTGGTAGTTATAGTGTGCCCTGATACCCTGTCCTTGTCACTGCCCTGGACTCCTATAGTTATTGTCTTTAATGTATTGGGAATCTCACGGACACTGCCCCCAAATAGCATGTACTGTCACATTAAATTTAACTCGCCTTACATGAAATTCTCACCTTACTTGAAAAAGTGGAACTCTGTCTTGGACTTGCATGATTGAATTAAATCCAAGTTTGGACACTTTCCAAGAATACAAAGGTCCTTGGCTTATTAACGAATTGCGATGATTTAATGCGGTTTTGATATACTCCATATTCTGCGCTTCTCTTCAAAAATCACAACATTATTATTGAAGTATTGTGAACAAACTTTACGTCGTATTTACATAATAAACATAACTATTTATAGATCAGTAGATCCACGTTTGAATATGATGGTTATCCATAATCACCTTAGTTAAGCTTCCTAAATTACAGTGCCAGATAATCATGACTACGGGTACATTGAATTTGCGTCTAAACAGATTAGTCAAGGTATTATACACAAATTGACCGCATGGAAGTTTATTTAAGTAAAAATACAGAAATTATCGTGGAACATTAAATATCCAGCGTGTCACATCGGTCATCTAACAGAATTTTAACAAAGTGTACAGCTTAAGAATCACAATGTTGTCTCTTCGGATGCTGCTTTAAAGATTTAACCGTGGAAATAAATCTCAAAAAAGCTAGACGTTTCACTCACACTCGTGTAGTCACTCCCAAATAAGCTGTCAGGTACACTTCAACATAAACACTCCCTGAATGATACGTCAGGATTTATGGCCGTTACAAGAGCTCCCTGACAACCAGTATTGAACTGTGTTCTAACCATTTTGACAAATTGTTAGTGGTTTGAAAGTGAGCTGTAAAGAGCAGCTGATAAGTCGAGATTGAGGCGGTCCAAACCGACATCATGCACTCCATCCGTACGATCAGAGCAAATGATAAGGAGGTGGTCGGACAGATCACTCCGCTGCTTTGTCTGACAAGTCCTGACTCGTAAGTTTGGTGGGCAATACAAGTCAGCTAGATCACGTGATGTTACTCCGCAAACCGACACGTTCACATCAACTCGATACATGAACTGGGGCTCCAGTTAGGAGATCACATCGTGATGTCCTGCCAAATTCCGAGCACTCACCTCACGTGACTATATATCATCACTGCAAATCTTCAACCTTGACAAGAACTTGGATAGTTTGCCGTATTGAAGTGTTACTTAAAAAGAAAACAGATAATATGTGTGTTTAAACTCACATCTCCGTGTGTATTTGTCTACTCTTACTAGAATTGTCGTGGCGTTTGTTTGTCGGCCGAAGTTGGAATCGACTGTTTGTGTGTACGTTAAGGAGACAATACGTAAAGGCGTGAGTACCAGCTTTATCTAGTTTTGTGTTTCCCAATCACGCCAGAATTTTGCTTTCAGATATCGTTGGTCGCGTTAAAGGCGATCTCCATGATTGCAACCCGAATGGGCGAAGATTTAGCTCCAATCTGCCACACCAGTAAGTTTTTACCGATAATCCTTATTCTGTAGGAGAATGTGGAGACAAAAGAGACAGAACTCTTGTCCTATTGATTTAAGGAGGAAAGGGAAGGTGTCCATAGAATCTGGTAATGTTATCGGTCGTGTACTGTAATATTACGTGGAATCGTTTAAATTCTTGAAATTTGAAGTTCGATTTTTTCGGGATTGTTGCCAATAGTGATCGGTGTTTGATTCTGTCGAAATTTGTGGATCATGTTTCATAGTGCAGTATTTTGACTGACTTAAATTTTCTCTGAACCCATCTCAGGATTCAGGACCACGATCCAAATTGTAAAGAACGGTCCTTATTGTTAAAAATGGAGCAAAATCTGGCTTTGGAAACTGTCAATCGTAAAAAATATTTATTTATATCTAGTTGTTCACTAACGCTAAAACTTCAATACCTCCCAGTGCTACCTGCTATAATAGATCGTCTCGGTGACACAAAAGACACTGTCAGAAAAGAGGCTGCCTCGCTCATACAAGTACTGATGAGCAATGTAAAAACTCCCAAGGTAATATGTTGTTGTATTCGTCATATTAGAATAAATAATTGCGGTATGCCTATCTATCTTACTTCTTATTCCTGACCTTTCATTAAAATATGCTGTTAAGCTAGAATGTTTCCCTTTCTTAGCCGAATGCGCTAAAGGGATTGGTGAATGTCAAAGATCGATGTTGTGTAAACTTACCCCATGTCATGTTTACGTTACGTGCGGGCACGCAAACATTCAGTCAATTAAAATTGGTTGTGATGATAATACTCCGTAAGCAATTACAAATCAGTTAATCGCGATTATATTGTGTTCTATATTACAGACGATACTGGAGGAACTTTTACCTCGCGTTATGGAACACAAGAATGCTAAAGTTCGAGAAGGAATGTTACTCTGCATTTCCGAGACCCTTTTAAAGTATACCAACTCTTTTCAAATTTTGACTCTTATTTATCATGTACTTATATCATCGCAATAATGATTTATGTATTAAAAATTGTCTAATTTAAGCGAATTAGTCTTGAGACCAGACTTTTCTTATGATGAAAAACGTGATCTGTTGAGAGCATTGATATATTTATTTTGTGGTTTAACGACCACGGCACTATTCCAGTCTTACTAGAGATTTAAGGTATTTCTGGGGAGTGGTCACAAATCGTTTTATCACGTGACAGAGTTGCTCGATGCTGATTAGTCATACCTAACTTCCCATTGGTCAATTGCTGTTACACGACAAAAAATTTCTGGCCCTTTTCCAAAAATGCTTTTCTCTCAGCCCTAAGTGACTGTTTAACTCCCTTTTGTAATATTCTAAAGTTAATTCCACTCTCCTCACAGTTTCGGACACAAGGAATTGTCCATCAGTAAGATGATCCCGTCAGTGCTGGAGCTAGCGAGCGACAGTAGCGCGCCGGTCCGCGACCAGGCTGTCGAGACCTTGTGCGATATCTACCGGCTGGTCGGGGAACCCATCAGAAACGACATCTTGAGACGGAGATCTCTACCTTTCCAGAAGTGAGACTAGTTGTAACTTGTAGTTAGTAGGGCTTACTTTTAGAGGTTACTGAGGTTTGTTATTATCGTCATCGATATGTCATACCGGTGTTTTAACCTTCGTAAGTATGTTCATTGATAAGGCAAACCGCAATATCAGCAACATTAATTCAGAATATCGAATACATCAATCTCTCAAACTGACAAGATTTTTATTTGTTACCACTATTAATTTACCTGTTTATGTGACAAAACTTGACAGAGAGAAGCTGATAATATCAAGATTTGACGACCTTCTAGCAGCTGGGATGGTCAGCGCGGACTCCCTCTCCGAGCGAATACTTTCTGATGAGGTGTGTAGGTTTGAGGGGTTGTTCTCCGTTCTTTCTTGTCAGATCTCTCTGAAAGTTTAGAGAGCGCCATGATGTCATCTCTAGTTGGGTGTTCTGAGTTGTCGCACTGTGGCTATACTGGTACTGGTTTTACACTTGTCATGTAATCTCGGCTCTGTCAGGTTGTGTAATGTCCTGTATCTGTAATGTTACTAGCTGTCTGCAACGTTACAATGACAACACGTTCTAACGTTACCATGACAACGCGTTCTAACGTTACCATGACTACACTTTCTAACGTTACCATGACAACACGTTCTAACGTTACCATGACAACACGTTCTAACGTTACCATCACTACACGTTCTAACGTTACCATGACTACATTTTCTAACGTTACCATGACAACACGTTCTTACGTTACCATAACAGCACGCCGTAACGTTACCATGACAACACGTTCTAACGTTACCATGACAACACGTTCTTACGTTACCATGACAACACGTTCTAACGTTACCATAACAACACGTTCTAACGTTACGATGACAACACGTTCTAACGTTATCATGACGACATGTTCTAACGTTACCATAACAACACTTTCTAACGTTACCATGACTACACGTTCTAACGTTACCATGACAACATGGTCTAACGTTACCATGACAACACGTTCTAACGTTACCATAACAACACTTTCTAACGTTACCATGACAGCACGTTCTAACGTTACCATGACAACATGGTCTAACGTTACCATGACAACACGTTCTAAGGTTACCATGACTACACGTTCTAACGTTACCATGACTACACGTTCTAACGTTACCATGACCACA
>JH154795.1:2552-25398 GCA_000226015.1 Mnemiopsis leidyi | reverse complement strand
TCACACAGTGCCAACTATGTGACAAACTAGTGTGTATCTGTGTGTATGTGACGATCCCACTCACAGTCACACAGTGCCACTATTTGACAAACTGTGTGTATCTGTGAGTGTGT
This sequence comes from Mnemiopsis leidyi, assembly GCA_000226015.1. Taxonomy (NCBI): domain Eukaryota; kingdom Metazoa; phylum Ctenophora; class Tentaculata; order Lobata; family Bolinopsidae; genus Mnemiopsis; species Mnemiopsis leidyi. The sequence continues at coordinate 25,285 of JH154795.1, read as the reverse complement.
GTGTGTGTATCTGTGTGTGTGTGTGTGTGTGTGTGTGTATCTGTGTGTGTGTGTGTGACATCTAAATTTATCCAAATCCTGACAAGTAACGGTGTGAGATAAAACACGGCTGGGAGCATGTACAAGTGTGTGTAACGTGTTATCAGTTTGTTGTGCACTGTGTAGGTTTGAGTTGGGCAGTGTAGTGGTGTGGTGTGGTGTGTGGTGGTGTGTGTTGTGGTACCAACAACACTGGTTATAGTACATATTTTAGTAGTCTCTAGTCATAGTTAACATTACTTTTTTGTTTAAACTACAAAGAACTACATAAAATGTTTAAATATCACACGGTTTAAAAGGGCGGACACATTTAAAGAGGGTTGTAAGAGGGACCATTGTAAAACTAACCAGTTTATAGCTGTGAGATGAATGATAAATTTTTTCTTGACGTAATGTCGACATATGTCACGTGACAAAGCTAATTTTCTCTCTCCCTTGTAGTCGTTGAACAGTGAGCCGGAGAAGGTGAAGACTATCGAGCGTGGCGGCGGGAAGATATCCAAGAGCACCTCATCCGGAACACTCAACAAGCGAGCCATGCCGCTCAAGAAGAGTGCTTCCAGCCACAAGTCTAAAGGTTAGGAACTTTGGGATTATACCGACTTTAAAACTTGCAATCTTCTTTAAACTATAATAAGTATACGTACGTATGTAACGTAAATTCTTGTATGTATACGTACACTCCAGCTCTGCACTTACTTGCAAAGAAGAATGAATTCTTCACATCTTACAAAATTATTTGCTTGTTTGAGTTTCTATGTCTATGATTTCAGTATTAACAGCTATGTAAGCATATATGTAAGATTCTAGAAAAAGTTGTCAATCCGGATTAACTATATTCACAATTGTTGGTCGGCAGTCTGTACCATTCTAAGCAAATTGTTAAAACTTGTTGTTAATATCCCGTCCGGATGCGCTATCATGAATCGCTTGAATAACCACGTCCTCGAGAGATGTTAAATGAATTATGTGACCTGTAGTACTGATGTGAGACTGGTCACGTCCGCTGTTGGCAGTAATGTTTTGGCGGCAGTACCTTTGTTTAGGACTGCGAAGGGTCTACATCAAACTGGAGTGGATAAACAGGATTTGTTGTATCGGTTTTTATCAACCAGTCTATTCGAGATTGGGGTAGACGTGTCGTATAAATTCGTTTACGTTACTCTTTTACTATTGATGATCAAATTAAGCCGTGCGTGGTTTATAAATAAGGGATATTGTTAAGCAAGGAACGTACTCACTTAAGCTCCAAGAAAGGCTTAGGTTTAAATATTGAACTGGGTTAAAGTTTAAAACTTAAATTTAGATAGGTATGTGACAAAACTAAACTTCATTTTCATGTTATATGTGATAAATGGACGTCTGAATTATTTATGCGTGAACGATTTATTCACAGACCGTTTTAATGCTCCATTTCATTTAGCGATGAAAATGGTAGGGATGGCTTAAATAGTTCATTTATCAATTCAATTAAACTTCCGTTGTCAAGTTACAGTTGCCACTTCCTGAAGCATATTATACGCACATTATTTCTTGTACGGACATGCAAATTCGTTTTAATCAGTACAGCTGCATTGTGACAAAAATAGACTCCATGTAGTTGAAGCTGCTGTAAAACGATCCAGGTATACGCCTATACACAATACATTTCCTTGCCCGACAAATGTACACGTGTGTTTAGGAACTGTACAGTGTACTTTAGAGATGTACTTCACCGACTACTACAGCCCCTTAATGGTGACCAATTTGGCCCTTATTAGATCTTTGGTGGGCCATTACACTTCTTTTGTTGGTTGCTAAGTGCGCCACGCAGAAAGATGCGTGTTTAAAGCTAAGTAGGCTGCATTATATGTGTACTTTATACTCCCCTATAGCATGATAACTGTAAAATGTCAAGTACTTTTATGTTTTAATTCGGTCTAACTTTAAGCTTAATGTCTAAAAATATAGGGTTACTTCAAAAGATGTAAAGTAAGTCTGTGTTTGATAGACATATAGCTAATAGTACGGCGCAGCTATTTGGAATTTAAGTTTACGAAGGGAGATTATTTCCTTTTCCGATAGAATTACAATAGTTGTCAATCGCTGGATTTGACGCAAGTAATTTACATTGCATAAGTTCAAATAAATATAATAAATAATGAATTATGATGCCAACATCACCACACCTAATCTCCTAAAATTTCTTAAAAATTTTATAATTTAAATAAAAATTTGTTCAATAAAAGTAATAAAAAGCACCTAGACAAAATTGATAGATGTTAATAAACTTATTCTTAGCTACCAAAGGGTTATCTTTAAGGAAAATTTTATGCTTAAGCTTGTTATCCAAATAATTTCCACTCTCAATCCTATTTAAAACTTCATATATGAAACAAAAGATTCCAATACCGCAAGTGCCCAGTTCTCTAGTTTTAATCTTTAGAATAGAAGAATATGTGGTATATGATATTCTAAAGGTGATATACAACTAAATTATATCGTATACGGTATATGATTTTGTGTAAGCTAAGAAGCTGTAGTGCTACTATATAGTACTGAGATCTCTCTACACTGTACATAATACACTATACAGCAATAAAACTTTCTAGATGATGCATATGGTTTAGGTTTTAGAATTAACGATTTGAGTAATATTTGTGTCTGGATTCCTTGCCTTATAAGTCAAGTATCACATTCAATTCTGAGTGACTTTAAAAAATGAAGTCATGACACTAAAGTGACAACACATGTTGGGTTCAATTCTGTCTAGTGGGTTATTAGATGCAAATATACGTAGTGCTGTGTTCATCGCATAGCTAACTTCTTTTGTTAGATAACCTGAATTTGTAAGTCTGTACTGAGAGTCTTCCCACATATGTAGACTGTAGTATGTACTTTAAATACTTTAAATAGGGCTCGCCGTTCATGGCTAAGATTAGCGCATAGCCTAAATCGATGTTACATGTATTGAATAAATGTTTCATTGCCTGTACAGAATCTTATCCCAGAAGTTTTCTTTAATCTCTTTTGTCCAAAATCCGTGTAGGCATGAAAACACTGGAAACTTTAATGCAGATTGAATATCTTTTGCCATGTGTGTGTGTGTAGCCCTTTGTTTCCTTCCATCTGTAAACACCGTACTTATTGATTATTATACAACATTGATTCGAAGGCCACCTAGCATGTAACAAAAGTGACCAAATTAAGTTTTTTGCAGTTTCAAACACACATATTCGGTTAATCACGTGCCGTCAACGTACGGCGCGAAAACAACTTTGTTGATTGCTAGCTTTGCGTCCACCACTTCCAAGAGGCACGCTGTACTAAAAACGCGCACTTCTAGTTTTCATTGTGGCGGTTTTAACCGCTTCAAATCCTAATCACCCTAGTCTAATAGCTTGACCGTTCTTTGTTCGATTGATCTGTAGGCACATTGCTGTCTGTGCCGTGCAGTAACGATAAGTATCCCAGGTGGCCTGGCTGGAGCAGACAGCGAGCTCCTCACGGAGGACAATCTGGATACCTACATCCAGGACTACAACACAGTCGACATCTCATCCCCCAAGGAGCTCACTGATTTCTGTAACAACTGTGCGGACATTTTGGAAAATACCGATGATTGGGAAAAACGTGTAGCAGCCGTAAGTTGTATAAACGTTTTCTACTGACTCTTATCTGCTTTATACCCATCGTCCCATCAATCCAAGTAAAAATATTTATACCTTTTAGACATTTCAAAAGTTATTTGTATTTGCAGCTGAGGGACTTAAGAGGTATGATGTTTTGTGGAGTCGATCACTTCAAGGGCTTCAAGTTGACGATAACGGGAATGTCACGGGCTATCGAGAAAGCAGTGAAAGATCTGCGGTCCCAGGTGGTCAGAGAAGCCTGCGTCACCGTGGCGTAAGTGTTTATTTTTGTAGTTCAGTTAGCTGTTCGACTTATTTCTTGTTCTACATCTAACATTCTTAGAATGTTAGATATAGTAATGCTTGTTATAGGATGCTAGAATGATTAGTTAGTTGTTGAATCTTGAACAGTCAATATACATATTCATATTTTACTCGTAACAAATCAGTAGCATAACCGCAGTCCTTTTCATTCCTCTCTATTTTTCGCTCTCAAAATATGCAAGTATTTAGTATTCAAACACGTGGATTAGCAACACAACGTGGCCGACTCGCGTCGTTGCGAGGGTGAATCACTGTTATCCGAAAAGTACAGTTAGAAGAGAAACTAGCACTCCCCTACCATTCTAATTTAATGTATTAGAAAAACAGTAAAAAACACATCAAAAATAAGTCCCACGCTAAATGAAAGCTGTGGAGCTGCAGAGCCTGGGAGGAGATAAACCCTCTTCTCTTGATCACACTTCTCGTCAAACTCACCCCCAGGGCAGTCCTGCCAGTGAAAGTTAAGAGACTTCTCCACACACAATCCAACTCTGTAAAGTACCTGCTTGTCTTCCTCGCCTTGTTTCTCCTTGCACCAGTATCGGAGAGTGTTAACTCCCAGAGAGTTGGACAGTTCCTTGTCAAGAACTGAGAACGAGTAGCTAGTTGTTTCGTTTGGAGTTATCCCCGCAGACTCGAGAGTATCTTTCAGAGAAGCGGAGTCGTACAGTGTCAGGGCTTGCTCGAAGTATTCACTTGGAGTTCTAAGGAGGTCGGCCGAGCAAGTACCATGCTTGCACCACTCATATTCCCATGCACTTTCGTCATCCTCTTCTTCCTGGTCAGAAGGAGAGTCAACTTGTTTTGTTACTTTTTATTTAAAGCGATGTAGACTAGATGTCTAATATTTAGCGTTTGCGATGCTGGAGGAGAATTTGCAATAGGCCATGTAAATGAAAAAATCGTAAGAAGATTTTTTGAAGTTCAGTCAGTCAAACTATGTGATAACTCTACACTATTTACCAAAAAGCTGTAGATCTCAGGCCAATTTTCCGCCATTTCGAGGACTGCCTCGCCCACCTGTTCACCAATCTTCTCGCCAACGTCCTTGCCAACCGACTTTCCAACCACCTTGCTAGCAAGCTTGCCAACAATATTGGTGACAAAATCGCCGACGAAGTTTCCCTCAGACGATTCCTTAGCGGAACATTCCCCTGCGCAGTCAACAGGATACGTTGTGTAGTTCACACTTGGCCACAGTCCGTGTATCGTCCAGCGTCCTGATATTAGCCCCGTTTTGCATTCCGTTGATTTGTAGCACATTCCTGGTTTCCATTCAAGTACAAATTCTAAATACTTGTACTCATTGTTCGAAGTTACATTTGTGTCTGTGTTCGTGACTGAAAAACGGGGTTTCAACTAACTATACGTTTTCGACAATGGATAGAAAAAAACTGGCACCATTAGGAGAACATAAAGTTATTTTCAAGGTTTGTGATGTTTGAGAATTTCCGACAGGGGGAAACTAGACAGCAACTAAAGGTAGAGGATAAGATTATAGGCCTTTGAGTAATAAGTATTGAGAAAAGAGCTATGTGCAACTTACCCGCCGAATATACACTGAGCGACAAATTGACGAGGCAGATGCAAAGAGCATCTCTAACTGTTGAGAACTTCATTTTGTTTCGCACTAGAGAGAAAAAATAGGATTGGAACTAATATTCAAAAATCATATTAGTTGAACATGAAGTGTATAAGAACTGTTAAAGAATTTTTAAAAGTTTGCCTGATCCCTATTATTACCACTTGGCAAAAAAGCCTGGCTTATCTATTTTTGTCTAGAAAATTCCACTAGATTCTATATCGATACGATCTACGACTTTTCGATGGTTCCCTAAGTTGAATTATCGCTAGAACAAATTAGCAACTTTTGTAAGGTTAGGAAATATGGCAAGCCCAACTAACCACAACAGATAGATTGACTACAATTATAAAGTTGAGCTGCAGTATTAGTACTAGGGAACTGTACCGACAACCAATAAGCAAGCAGTTCTCATTTGGAGCCATAACAGGATTTACTTACTTTGAGTATGCTATTGTTGGGATAACTGTGACTAACCAGAACTATGTTGCGAGATCAATTCAGAACACAGCCTGCCATAGAACCATAACTATCAAAATTAAAATGATATGTGAAAAATGAAATGTGAACAAGTAGAAGCTTAGAATAGTACATATGTGTAGAAATGAGTAGGGGCTCCCCACCCCCATCAACGCCAGGATGTTAGTCAGTAGTATCTCGTTGTTGTACAGATCTGCTTTACTTCCCCCTGTAGGAAGTAGTATATGTTTTATTGTTTTATTTTTGTCAGAACCGCTACTCACTTATCAGGTCTAGTTCCTCTGGTGAAGTAGATTGTAATCAGCAGCACAGTTTGACTAAGCCTGATTCGCTAGAACCATTATCATTTATCTGCAATACTGGAACTTTTCTAATTCTTAGATTGTATGCTTTATGTCTCACATAAAGGTTCGGTTTATCGGAGGATCTAATACTTTCAAAAATTCGAATATCTCTGTAGACTGTAAGGAAATTGAAAAAAAAAGCGTATTATTTAGAATATATCTTTGTTTACATATAACCCCGCGAAAGGGACACGACACACGTAGTTAACCTAGGTTACGCTGCTCTGAATATTATAGAATTTATCAATTTGATCTGAATTCATTTCAGATGTATGTCAACAGAAATGGGAAACGACTTTGGGTCGCTCGGAGAAAAACTTCTCGTGGCGTTATTTTCTCAGCTCTTAGTCAACGTCAAGATAATGAATTATTCAGCTCACGTCTGTTTGCGACGAATTATTTCAGTAAGTCTGAAATTTTATATCTTATTGCAAAACTAAGCTTAAATTCAGACCCACTTTCATAACAAGAAAATATGTTATCTTTTTTCGAAACGAAATGTGACCTGTCAATTTATATAATTTCTCTCACACACATGTCGTTCCTTCCAGATAATATCTTACAATTCGTTACTTCAGTGTACACAGTACTCTAAGATGCTTCCTATCATCTGTGAGCAAGTTCTGAAGTCGAAGAGCGCCATGTGTAGAAAACGAGCGGCTGAGTACATTGAACTTATTTTCCAAATATGGGATCTCAACCTGATCACCAAAAACTTGACATTGTTAGAGAGCAGCATCAAGAGTGGAATTAATGATGCAGACTCGGACACTAGGGTTTTTTCGAGGAAAACATTCTGGTTGTTTAATGAACACTTTCCAAAAAATGCTGAAAAGTAAGGAAAAACACTCACTACTACCCTATTAATTCCTATCTGGTTTTATATTCCTCCTGTTAACATATGTCAGTGTTATTTCTAGTAAGTAATTTGATGTTTTTTTCTTCAGTATGATGAAAACCTTTGACACGTCCAAGAAAAAGATGTTACTAGAAACAAAAATGGGGAAATCATCGGCACCGGGAGCTGGATCCAGTTCAACGCTGTAAGTTTCAGCAATCTTATAAGTTGTCCTACTTTGTGTATTACATCACCTTATTATTTACTCTGTGCGCCCTTCCCAGCATGGCCATTCAGATTTCAAACATCACGATAATTGAGTAAGAAAGATGAAGTTTTACTAATCAGTTTTCAAAACATCAGGAAGAGGAACAAGAAGCTAGCGCCCGGATCATCAGCTACTCTGCCCAAGAAACCCACAATGAGCAAGAGCACACCAGGTATTTGACGGTTTGGTAACCAGATCTTTGTGGGTACTTGAAGTTTGAGATTGCAAGTGTGTTGAGAGTGATTCCAAGCATGATGTGTGTGATACCTAATAAAGTGAGTGAGTGCGTGTGAGATCCAGAATGTGTGATACCTCGGAGAGAGAGAGAGAGGTGAGGCGAGACTGTGTGTGTCTTGCAGAACAACTTCATCTGCGGTACATGCTTTTACTCCCTCAGATCTTTCTCAATTGGGTAAGACATCGACACTCCCGAGACAGCCCAAAACTCCTGCCAGAGTTCAAGGTATCTTTTCAGGAGCAGATTTTCTTGCTCTGATTTCCTTTAGTTAACTTATATCTTTGTTTACTTATGGCCCATATATTGTAAACTGCTAGAACTTAGATCTGGTGCATCCTCCACTAGGATGTTTAGGTACAAAGCTCGGAAAGCTAAACTTAACTTTTGTTTTATTTATAGCCGTCACGATCAAAGTGTTGATATTACTGGATCAATCTTACCCAACCACATTGAAATTCTTCATGTTTAAAACCTCACTTCTATTACGCTATCAAGTTTATAAGCTCTTTCTTTGTAGCACCAATCTTATGTGCTGATCATGCATTCAAACCCTCAAGCTAAGTGAAATAAGTCCAAAATATTTTCTTGGCGAAAAGATCTCAATTTGTATGATATTGAGGGTTTGACTGCATGGAAGCTTTACATGTGTGTTTGCCAAGATACGAAATGTTAGCTTTACCTTACCTTAACAAGGTGCTACGGACAGTAAGACTCCGAGTGGAAGCACATTCAAGCGACTCAGTGGACAATACAGTTCTTACCGTACGGATATAACTCATAGTCATATTCGCTGATTCGCATCAATTGAAACCCTGACATTAACGTGTTTTTAACGTATTTTGTCAGCCGTTGTGCTATGGCATGGTTGAATGCTTGAAGGAATCCATTGCTAGTACATTGTTGCTGGGGAAATATTAGCAAACAAAACTTATTAGCGTTCAGCACAACACTCTGGGACAATGAAAATAGCTGGGGACGCTGAGCTGACTGACCAGACCGCTACCTGCTGTTTTGTGTGTATTGTGCTTGTATGGAAAATGCTTCTTTGTGCTTCTTGCTTATTTTTCTTGCAAAATTGCACGTTCCATCGCAATTAAAAACTAGCTACTGTTGGGATTCTTTTTTTATGTCCTTGTATAAGCATTCTTTAAAAGTCATATGCACTGTTGTTAACATTTAAAATATTTTAAATTCCAATCTTACAATTAAATATAATATCTCGTGTGTGCTACTGCCCCCTCTGCCCCTGCTATCACCCCGCTAAGCATGTCTAGCATGCAATGAGAACCCCCTCTCTCCTCCTCTAAACTCCCCCTCCTTCAGGAGCACCTAGAAGCACTACCGCCTCCCCAGCTAACGACCGAAGTGAGTACTTACTACATGTCCGCCTTCCTCTATGTTTAACTCCTTTACATGTTACGCAGCATATACTGCATTTTTAGTGCTGCACGTAGATTCCCATTTCGGCTAATGCTTCCTTTATCTCTAGAATACTGGTTTTTTAAGTACGAATTTTTGGGAAGAAAAGAAGCAATCCCGCTAGTTAACTTACTAGATAAGGTTTAGAAAGCTGCGTGGCTGAGTAAGATTTAGCAAATTGTTGTAAATGCACACTCACTTTTCCACAACAACCAGATGTAATAACCCTCACTCTCATTTAGACTCACTCACACTTTCTCACCCTCACCCCCACAGCCTCAATACCACGACTGTATGTAAGCCCGCGCGGCGCACGCGCCGAACACAAGTCCACCAGCTCGTATGGGACATCCAACATCCCCAGTAAGTTACTGAAGGTGGAGGTGTAAGTAGACCGTTACATGGTACACGTCCCCTCCTACTCCCCCCTGCTCGTGCTATTGATACCGATCTCCCGTGTACTACGTGTATTGCACGCATGTCTACGTCACTTTTCACCTGATTTGTGTGAACTTCTGTCTGCTATTCCGGTTTTAACCGGTTAAATGGTATTTGTTAATTGTATAGCTATTATCTTGTCAAAACTGCTACATGTACCCTTCAATTTGTTTTAATGTTATCGCCCTTCGGTATACTTATTTGTGTCATCAGATTTATGTTAATGCCTGATTCCTCAAAACCTTCCCTTGTATGTTCACACAATCATTTAATCCTGTCATGTCCATTATTTCATTTCCACAATTTTGCTCAATAAATTTAAATGTTAAGATTTAGACGTTAACTGATTTTCCCACAGTCAGCGAGGAATCGTCTTCAAGTAAGCCACCTCGAGTGAATTCTCATTCGGTCTTACTCTTTTTCAAAAGAAACCTAATTTTCATCAGTTTAATGAATTTCTCTGATCAAAATTTTTTTATTCGTCTCGCCCATTTTATTTTTTGGATCAAGCAAATAACATGTTCTTCTTGATTTCTGTTATTAGCGGTGTGTGTGTGTTGGTCCAAAAGTGAAAGTCATATATTTTGTCCGGATTATTATGTGTCAATTCGTTCAAATCCTAGGTGATGATTCATCCCCAAGTAAGCGAACTGCGATCATGTGTTCCTAATTTTGTGTCCTCTAGACTAACATTGAATATCGCTAGCAGCAGCTGAACTTTTAAACTTTCAATATCTCCTTTGCCAAATCTTGCTTTCTCGCTTACCCTATAAACGAGCTTGTTCGACACGTTAAACGCTCCTAAACTGAAAGAATAGACAAATTTTCTATGTCTTGTAATTAGCTGCTTGTAATTGTTGACCTGGTATATGGTATCACGTTTTGTCTGACAAGACTCTGATGCGGTCCACTCTGTGAGAGAATCTAAACGATGTAACCCAGCTCGGACCGGAGTTATCAAGAGCAAGAGTACCGTCCTCTCTCCCTCCCTCGCCCGGGACACCGCCGCCGGCGTCAAGAAGAGCAAGAGTGGTGTCATGAGGAGTAAAGATGCCGCCGGTGGCGGTGGCGGTCAGTCCTCCCAGTCCCGTCAGAGTAAGACGCCGTGTGTATCGTTTGTAGCTCTCTGTGTTGTCGTGTAACTGATCTTATGATTATTGATTATAGGGGCTTGTTGCTGTTGCTGCGAATCATTATTATCCAATCTGGAAGTTTTATCGTTATGATTGATTTCATATTTGCCTTGGTTGCGTGAAATCCGCACGCATTTGACAGCGGAATGTCGAGTTAGTTAGTAAAGTATAAAACTAAAATTACAAACTGGTAATTCAGTATTTTTGTGTCTGATAGAACTGAATGCGTGTAATGGGAATTTTGATTTGTGAAGCACTGTTTTCCTAGTCAGTTTGTTCCAAGCATTAATCGCCTGGGCTGCGCGTAGTTGAGTCTCTGAAGTTTGGGAGTTTGCAGCGTGGAGCACCAACATTCCTAACCATCTGTGTCACGAGAGACTATTGTAGAGCGTGCAGTTTCTAGCGAGGCGCTACATCGTGCCAGATCAGGCGAGGGGCTTAACCGTGCGAAATCTGGAGATGCGATAAACCGTGCGAAATCTGGGGATGCGATAAACCGTACAAGGTCGGGTGATGCTCTAGATCGGGCCAGATTTGGATCTCCGTTTGGGAGTCCTCTCGGTAGTCCACACCTTGGATCGAGATTAAAAGCTCCAACGTCTGTATCCTGTAAGTTCAGAAAGTTGAACTGACTGCTGATCTTATAGTACATTGTGCTGTAGGAGGGATTTCAGTAGGGTTTTTTAATTTTGTTTACATTTTCTCAACCTACGTTCACACATGACAACCTAAACCCGCTCGTCATAACACTGAATCATTACACACGCGTCACGTGAACAGTTACAAGACTTGAGACACGGTGGCAGTACTTCAGAGATCAGTCAGTGTAACCAGATCTTGTCTAAGTTTCAGCTGCTCAGTTAATTCTCTTAGTTCAGATAGAAGAGATTTGAGTCAATCTTGTCGATATAACCAGGTTTATTACTTCAAGCAGTGAGTTATATTGTATAATAGGAGGTAACCTCTGCAAGAGTCTTTTTTCCCACCAATGTCTCCAATAACAGCTCGACTTTTGGAAGCAATTCTATGCGTTATCATAAAATTTAAAGTCTTTTTGCCTCATGTACTCTCTGTCATCTTTGAAAAGTTAACATAAAAGTTTCTTCATTCAAAACTCTCTTGATCTTCGGTGTTGAGGTGTTGAAGCAGCAAAGCAATGAACAAGAACCCTTAAAAGCCCAACCAGATTTGTATTCAGAGTCCAAGACACGAGGAATGAGATCGTATACCTCAATCAATCCTAGCGACGTGCGAGCCGCACGGTCCCGAACTTCCATCGACCCTTCAGAAGTGCTAGCCGCACAGAAATCTTCTTCCAAAACTCTAAAACGATCGGACACTGTCCGGAGGGTAACCCAGACTGGTTCAGGTCTGAAAAAAAGTGACAGCTCCAGTTCGACTGCTTCGACCATGTCAAGGTCGTCCAGTAGCGGAGGGAAGAAGAAACTTTCAGCAGTTGAGAGACGAGGTGTGTCTGGTTTTCTTGACGTCTTTGTGGGGGAGTTTGAAGTACATGTTTACACCTTGTAACATGGTCGTGAAGCGCTTATTAGTATTCGGAAATACTAAAGATATTCTAATTTTATAATAGTTTACATTCAGTTTAATGTTTATTCGTAAATGGATCATCGATATGGGGTTGAGGTGTTAAAGCAACTTTTTATTTTTCGAGTAAGATTTAAAAATAATACTTAGAGGCGTCTAGCGGGCTGCGTCAAACAACGCTCGAATACTCCTCATATATGAATATTCTGTCAATTCTTGGTTCTACAGTACATGACCTTTTTTTTTAGACGTGAGTGTAAACATGTCCAGATCATTCATGTGAGGTCTAATTTTTTGTTTCTTCGTTCCTCGTGCTGTGCTTGACAGCTGTATTTGCCGCCCTTAATGCAGCCTTTTCAATGAGCCTTGCTAATATTTGGTATGCAGCTGCAACGAGATCCAGATCAGACGCTCGGTCCCGGACCGCTATCAGCAGTTCTGATGTTCTGGCCGCCAGGAAACAAATCGACCCACAAAAACCTTGTAAGCCAATGATGTTTGCTACCTTAATGACTGTTGCCTTGCTTGTTCGTGTTGCATCCCGTTTCTACTGGAAGCTTTTTTAGTATTTAACTGAAGAACTTAAACTAGCTGCAGGCAGAACTAGATCAGACTCGTCACGTTCGAGAACCATCGTAAATCCAGAGGAGATACTCGCTGCTCAGCGAGCCTCCGATAGAGACGGTTCTAAGAGAAGGAGCAGCAGTAGTTCTTCTAGACGATCATGTGAGTGTTCCCGATCATTAAAGCAAGCCACCTTTACATTTAGAGGAGTTTTTTGACGTGCGTTTTCTATGTCATAAGTTAGTTGTTAAGTGGTTTGTTTTAATTCAGTTTACTTATGTGTGTCCCAGCATTGCCCCGATCGGAGCTGTTCGGTTTCAACCCGGACGTCTCGTCGCCCGAATCCCTGAAAAAGCTAGGAAGTCCACTACGCATGCTGTCGGACGAAGATATGGACTTGGAGCAGTATCATTACACTATCAGGAGATCCTCTAGCTCAGCTTCTGCCCGCTCCAGCAAGTCAGAGAGGAGCTCTGCTGCTGGTAAACGTCGGACGATGAAAGATGTGAAACTTGAAGCCCGTGAAAAGCAAGGTTCTCCTTCGTCGGGATCTGGAGAATCTTCCCCTAGACACTCTAGATCAGAACGTAGTTGTGGCAGTGGCAGTCGACGGAGCTCAGATGGGAGGACTCAGAGAAAGGAAAACTCAAGGGAGAGATCGCGTGAACGAAAATCTTCACACGGAAGAAGGGCTTCCAATGTAAGGTCTACCGACAGAAGACGCTCCAGAGAAAATTCTCGAGAAAGAAGCTCAAGAAGATTATCACGAGAGAGAAAGAGCTCGAGAGAAAGTTCCCGAAAAAGGAGAAACTCAGGCGAGGATATCAGGGAAGAAAGAAGGAGCTCTCGATCTATCGTTAAGAGAAATTCTCGATCCAAAATAGATATGGGCTTTTCTTCTCGTCCGAAATCGCTGGAGGGACATGACATAGAAGAGGAGGATGAGGTTCTCAGAGCCTCCAAAAGTACACCAAACTTGGTAATACAGTCGGGATCACGGAGCAGCAGTGAGAAATCATGTTCTCCTTCGGGTAATGTTTCTGTTGCAGATTGCAACGGCAATTTAAAATTTATTTACGTACATAATGAAGCACTCTTAATTGATCAATTTTGAAATATTTTGTTTTCATTACTTTTCTTCTCAGCCCGCCGACCGAGTGAGCGGACCGGTACGGTGATAGACAGATCGGACGTAATGCAAGCCATGGATCAAGGGGACCACTTGATAGTTGGACGCTCCAAATCTTCTGCATCTGGTCACCGAGACTGGGGCGGAGAATCTTCAGACGACGGCAGACCAAAGTCTTCCAGATCTAGCAGAGGGCGGGCCAGTAGGATCAGTATTGGTGACATCGAAGCAGCACGGATAGCAGCTGCAGCGGCATCACAAAGAGAGCTAGAACTATCGAGGGAAATAGGTCTAGGCCTGGGCGGATCGTTTGATTGGGAAATGGAGGAGATCAAGGAGTCTCACCGGAGACATCGCCATACCTCCGGGGACGGTGGCAAGAGACAGAAGCGGTCCCGATCTAGTCCCAGGACGACTGGTAGATCCAAAAGCCGGGTCAGCCAGCGTGATGTGGAGTTAGCCCGGGCTGCAGCCGCAGAGCCTGATCCTGCTCTCTCTCGACATTCCTCCAGGGATTCTAGATCTTCCAGACATGCTGAAGACTACAGTTCTGTAGAGGGGTATGCTACAATTAAGAGACGTCCCAAGGGATCCAGAAAACCCGCTGAAATGGACATTCAGGATAGTGATCAGTTTAGAAGAACGTCAGTTCGATCTATTACCTCAGAAGAAGAGTTTATGAGACTTGAAATGGAACGGTCGTCTAGCCGAGCAAGCGAGAGATCTTCTAGAAGAAAGGAGGAGGCGGACGATGATAGGGATAAAAGTAAGATACTCAGATACAAAGCATTCCAGAATCGTTTAAATTCTACCCAACAAAATCGTACTATCGGTGGTTGATGTATTTAATTGATTTATTCAAAACGTTGATCAAATATACTAACCTTTCAGGCTTCGAAACTGATTCTCTGTCCGACCAAGAAATCAATAATATTTTAGGTAGAGTGAGTAGTCAATGGGTGTAGTTTGATGAGTGAATTGTGAGTTTTTGTAAAAATGCAAGTATGAGTGCAACCTTCTATAAATTGCGGGTGTGACCTGCTCGAGTAATTTTGAATCTCAAGTGCGAGTGAACACATAAAAACAAGCCGAATGTCTTAAGTAGTGATAGTCGTTTGTCTGGACCATGTAAGCCGTGAAAAAGAAGTCAAACTGAAGTCAGTGTGAGCCTGTCAATAATCGTACATTCAACGTTGTCAACCTTCTCCTGATTTGGAGAACCGACTGTATGCTTTACAAGCCTGCGGTGCCGTTAGCCGTGGCTCAAGTCGCTATATATCTCACTCATCCCATCCCCTTCAATCAAAGCTCTTTAATCAAACATCACATGATCTTACTTTTTCTTACAGCACCATAGCAGCTATTTTGAACTATCTCTTGCTGATTGCTTTCTCTTTCTTCTTCGTATAGGTAGCTCAACTGCTGATTTAAAGCATTTTATTCCCCAAATTATTTCGATCCCACCAACCCACGTGACGGTGTCCACGTGACCGCATGACTACTGTGCGAGTATCTGATCCACTATGTGATCCTAACAACACCGGGGAGGTCAGTAAATAACTCGGAGTCATATTGCAGCGGCCGCTAGATCAGGGAGCAGTAGTGGTGGCGTCAGGAGGAGCGTCAGCGCCAGATCAGTTAACAGCCTCGTTTCTAATGAAACCAGGTCGGCTACACTACGCAGAGGTGAGTCCAGGTCTTAGCTCCACCGAGAATTCCTTTCTCGGATACCTTGAGTACATACATTTACATTATTTGGATTCCCGGAGGTAATCACATCATTCGCTTATCATATATCCTTTATACCCAATACTCACCATGAATATCAACATAAAAACTATCGTCGCTACGTGTTACCTGTCGTGAAACGTAACCAATTATTTGTCGTCACTAATGAAATGTCACCTCCAATACTGAGAAATTCTCGTTGCTCTATAATCCGTAAGTCTGATTGTTACACTGAATGTCTTCGGCTGAAACTTACCTCTTCTTAAAGCACATAACAACGTAAACTCTGGTTTGAAATTTTCTAGCACCTCAGTTTTCCTACATACACAGTACGAGAAATAACCTTACTTTAACCCAGACAACTAACACTTCCCTCCCAGCCAATAACCGAGCGAGTCCTGGACGGGCTAGCCCCGCCAGTACCAGCAGTGCCAGCAGGACAGCTCAGCAGGCCCAACCTCGCACTCCTTCCATCAGGAAAAGTGCGTCTGCTAATCTCAACCAGGACAGTCTCGCTTCGGTAAGTTTGTATCATTGGGAGGGGGGGTGCCCCCTGTCAGTATTTCAGCAGTTTGGGCAACCAATTTCGTTGTCTTTACAGGTTGATTCAACATTTATCCTAGAATTTAATGTTTAATCTTCATATCAATTAACGCTGATCATAAATATCAGCAATGTAATTGAACTTCTGTCAGGCGTTTGGAAGAGGTACCATACCCCGTATGACTAGTCAGGACAGTATAGCATCTTCTACAGACAGCAGTTCACACGATGTGGTGAGTTAGCATATCATATAGATTTTATTTCATATTCACATAGGATCATAAGAAATATTCTGTCTAAATATCTTGTTGAAAAGTGAACTTGGTAGGATTTCTAAGTTCATACCGATATGTTGCAACACCCCCACCCTCCCTCCCCCTTTTGAGATTCAGCACAGCATTTAGACAATTTCCTAAAAAAGGCGAAACATAAAAATGTGTCCCATAATGAATGTAATGTTGAAAGTATAGTTTAATCAGAGAAATAGAAGACGGCGCCTGTCCAGTGCGGGTAGCAATCACAGTTCTATCAAGTCGAGAATGGAGGTATTCCAAACTTCTTCATGTCATGTACTGTGATCTTCCTTACGCCACAAAATCTTCCTTCTTCTCGGCCTTGTCACTCTAGTAACGCCATATCCGTCTGCATCCATTACCTTCAGTTGAAACAGTGCAAATTGTATAAACCATGTACAATTAGTGTTTAAAATACGCAACCCTTAAGTGTGCTCTCTTAAGTTTATTCTGTTTTTTATGTTTAATGAATTGAGCGTAAAATTGTCGTATCTTTTTTAGCTTCTTAAAAAATTGAATGTTAGTATTAAATTAAGTTCTTTTGACGTAGGGTTAATCCCAACGTTTTGTGATCTTCCTCGATCCATCATCCATAGTAATAATATTATACCAAAATTGTATGGTATCTTTCGCCATTATTTTACAGGATGTTTTCAACTTAATGTCTTACTTGGCTCGAACTGTTCAGTCGGTTATTTATAGAATTTTTAGCTAAATGAGGTCCACTACACATACAACTTCAGGACATACAAGAGATAGTACGAGCATCAGAGAGCAGTAGCTGGAAGATCAGAGAGGAAGGTGTTCACAAACTAAAGACCCGGATAAATGAAGAGCGAGGCTTTAACACCAGAGAGAGGAGAATAGTTCTCCAGCTTTTCGAGAATCTTCTTAATGATAACCACGCTAAAATCCTAGGAACTGTAAGTGTTTCCAACGAGTTTTTTTATGAAACAGAAGTTTTCGGAGAAAAAATTCGATTTTTTCTCAAACACTGCTTTTACATGTTGACTATCATTTTTTGAATAACTAAAGCTCTAAATATGCTTCGCCCATCAGTTAGTTTGTTAAGATTATTTGATAAGATTGAAGAACACAAATACAACAACACCACCAAAGAAACAATACCACTAAAGCAGTTCAATGTCACTAAAGGAACAATACCACCAAAGAAACAATACCACTAAAGCTGTTTTATGTCACTAAAGAAAAAATACCACTAAAGAAATACCACTAAACTCCGTAACTCCCCTCCCCAGACGCTAGATGTTCTGGACGAGTTCCTGGCACTTTACCGAACCAACCTGACTGACTGGGGAGCTACTATCCTTGCCAAGGCGCTCTACTTACAGTCCATGAAACAAACCCAGAGTAACTTCGACCGGGTAATGAGATTGCTGGACACTTTACATCGGTCCTTCCCTTACGATCTGCAGCTCACTTGGTGCTTCTCCATCCTGGATTCCAGACAAGTCAACAGTAACGCTAAAATGAAGGTTTGTAGATTTATTTACATACCCCAAATGTAGCTTTGTGAACAGTAAAAATTGAGTTAGATTATTTTACATTAAATGTGTAAATTCACAGAATATCATATCCTACAGGGTACACTATTAGAGTACATGTCATGCACCTTCGAAGTGATGGATCCTATGGAGTTCATACAAACTAAAGAAAGTACGATAGGACTGAAAGTCCTGCTGCAAAGTTCTACCGATCCCAAGGTATGGTTGTTACAGCGCATGCTCCACTATTTACTTGCGCTTCAAACAGTGTTGTTGTGTCCAAAAAGTGTTGCTGTACCAGTGTTATATGCGCCAAAGTTAGAGCATACATATCCGTGTTAATACTGACTTTACCTCTTCTCGGAATTACTGTTTCAGAGAGTCTCTTTAGATGCTCAGAGTTGTATCGGCTTTGATAGGGAAAAACACGCCAAAGAGTTAAAAGCTAATGTAGGCTAGCCGTGCTAATTATGCTTTAATATACGTTTATCTCAAGTCAAGGTGCTTATCGTTAACTTACGTCATTGCAACTTCTCGGACCGGTTTTTATTCTAAAACTCCTTAACCGATATGCACCTCGATTTGACCCGGAGTGTTGCTTCAAATCTCAACACATATTATCGTAACCGCCAAATGCTTGAATTTTAGCCTTAGGGGCTGTTTGCGTGTTTTGATCTGGTGAAAAATTAAGATTTAACGCTAACCGCTTGAATGTTTTGATCTGGTGGGACATCTGTAGGGTTTTATTCCTTAGTTTTTTTGAGTTTGCACGTTCAATGACTGTTTAGAGGGGAAATATGGGCGGAGATACTTAAAAAGTTTAAACGAATACTCAGGTGTACGCGAAGCTATCAACTTTATGTTTTCAGGCGCCAGATATCAGGAAAAAGAGTGCTACTTTGATAGCAACTATGTTCAGACATAGTCCTCCTGTTTTCAGTAGCATTCTCAACACTGTTACTGAGGCCGAACAGGTAACTAGAACTGTTACTAACTTATTGCTTGTTTTGCTAATCTTAAATAAGAACTCGAAGTTTCTATTTTTATTACCGCATCAGCAACATCATGACAGGAACCACGGTTTTATAAATCTAACTGCACTGACGGTTTTATAAATCTAACTGCACTGACTCCCCAATCTGCCCCGCAGGGACAATGTGTAATGTTGTTACAAGAGACTGTGCCGAACATGATGTCACAAGAAAGTGAAGTATTGATGGGTTACCCTGGTTACAACAAGATCGTCTCAGACAGACAGTCTGCTACCTCTGAAGAGTCTGCTTCTCTGTTTGATGCCATTAATCAGAGGTTTCTTGTTTTTCACTGGAAGAGGGTTTAGTTCTATAGTCTGTTTGTGTGTTTTACGTATAATTGTGGTCCGAAAATACTTCGATAAATGCCCAAAGCATAGATTTAATAAATTAAATTTAACCATTTACCCCATGTTACCGGATTATTCACTAGCCTAACAAGCTCCCATAGGTTCGGTTCCAGTCCAGGTAGCTACACGTACGACGTGGACGCAGAAAACATCAATCCAGACGCTCTGAGTAGTCCGGTCAGCAAGATGAGTATCAACAAGAACCGGGAGAATAGTTTCAGTGAGCAGAGGGATCGATCTCTTACCACAGAACTTCAGGTAAAACACTTGACAACTGTAGTGCAGCTGTGTCGTAAGATTAATCTTCCAAATCGAATGATTTATAATGGCAAATACATGGTCGACATTTTCTTTTCTTTTCTGAGTCTCTGGTTTACTTTATGATAAATCTCTGATTGTATATAAGTGCACACTGTTCGTGTTGTTTGAACACTTTCTTAGTTTAATCAGTTTATCAGACCAAGCTGTTCTTCCCGTTTTAAGCAATGCGTCTCAAACGATCTTATTAATCTATTGATTAATCTGCGACATACTGCTCTCTCACTGCTCACATATTTAATTTCATGGCACTACTCATGCAGCTTTTTTACTTTATAAACTTCTCAAACCAAGCTTGCAACTCACAATCCTTCATTTAACCGACAGAAAAACCTGTTCAGGCCGTCTCAAATCTGAACAATACAAACGGAGGATCAGAAGCACTGCCTCATCTCCAGTCTCCTTCTCTAAACGGGAGTATGCCGGAAACTAACGCCGTATTCTCTGTCCTGGAAGCACTCCTTGGAGGTTCTCAAGAGGAGAAATCAGGTGCTCTGATAGAATCTCTAAACCTCCTAAAAGAAGACACGTCCATCAACGAGGAAAACAGTTACGACCTGCTGAGTGCTATCATGAGCTGTACTGAAGAGGACGATACGGAGCTGGTCTCTAAAGCCCTGAAAGTTCTCAACAAGTTCCTGGTCTATCAGGCCCAGTATATGGCACCCCACTGTGAGGAGGTGGTTACCAAGATCGTCAGGGCTAAATGTCCCATGCAACATGCTGATGTAAGTCTTCCTCTTGTTGATGTTTCCACTTATAAATTCCTCTTATATTAATTCCACTTAAATTAATTCCACTTGTATTAATTCTACTTATTTTAATTTATGAGTAGTAAAACTCTGTGTAGTTTACCATGCAATATAAAATTCAGTGCAGCTATTCCCATGATTAATGCTAGCCAAAAGTAACAATTAATTCTAAACTAAATCTAAGCTTATCATAAAAACAATATGACTTTTTTTCAGAGCGAGTCACTGTACCAACTGCTTGTAATGGTTTACAAAACAGAAGCTATCCTGAATCTTATCGTCCCTATGTTGCAACACGAAACTTACCCTGTTTTATTATCTGTCATCAATCTTCTTTATTCGGTAAGTTTTCCCTGTTTTATTATCTGTCGTCAATCTTCTTTATTCGGTAAGTTTACTCAAGTCGTTAAGTGTTTGTTTAAAGACAAACCTATATACGAAATGTCCTCCTCTTACTTCCATGCCTTGAACTAATGCGCTTCCAGCTTAGTCGATTTAATCGGTTTTACTTGAAAACTCAACTCACTGCTCCCTCCAGACGCTGAAGCAGAACACACCGGAATCCCAGCCCATGTTGGAATCTCGACTACCAGCCCTGGCCTCCGCAGTGTGTCCGCAGTGTTCGCACGTGGAGACCAACGTGCGGAAACAGAGCATATTCTGTCTGGTGGAGCTGCTCCTCATCTTCGGTACTGAGAAAGTAGACGCTTTGTTAGAGGGTCTAACTGTCAGTCAGGTAAATACCACTATTTTTATTTTTAACTAAGTTTCCTTGTCTAACTAAATGTCCCTTACCCTACTCCCGATTTGTAACCTAGTTTTCCCTATCTGACTAAGTCGTCCCCCGATATTTCTCCTTCTAAAGTTTAGTTTTGCAGAAAAAGCTGGTGTACCTGTATTACAACAGACATCAGCGGAACGTGCGATGAGGTAATTGTCACGTGACGACAATATCAGTCGATCAGGACAAGAACTTGAGTGTACTGTACGCCGATCATCACTATCAGGACCTACAGCAGCAGCAGCGTGGTACTGTGTGTGTTTGTGTGTGCTGAGCAGAAATCTTGTAATTCAGATTGAGGGTACTGCGGGAGCCACTGTGGTTCATGAAGTGCTGGGTGATTGAGACGACGTCATTGAATTGATTACGGCTTAATGAGGGTAATCGGTTTTCACTGGAGATGAAGGGATGATGGGAAAATTCTCATTTGATGGTAGATAGCGAGGTGAGACATTATTCGACTCCTGAACTATCGTATTGAAATTCTGTCGTGGGACAAAAGCGACACTATAATGCTAGCTTGCATTAACTTGCCTTATTGCCTGATGCACGATCGGTCTGCAGTTGTAGTTGTTGAACTACAATTTCCTCCTGATTCAAGAGTAGTCGTGACATAATGTTTACCATACGCTTATTTCTGAGATGCTGATTTTAATACGTTGTTATTACTTTCTGAAGTTATGGGCATGTTTTTCGCAGGATTATGTTAATTTTGGTCGGGCAAAGAAATGCGAATTCTTGCTCCATCACTGTTATTTACAATTACATCATAGATCAATGTTGTCTATGAAAAAGTCACTGTTATGTAAATTTCTATGCCATTGTTTCTGCAAATATTACTTAGTTTTAGAGTTTCGTTACAATTACCATCGTTTACGATTTATCATGATACCGATAGCGTTACTTAAAAAGTTATTTGATAACTAATTGTTTGCTTAAATATCAGTATTGCATTTTGTGTATCCTTCCGCTTATGTTGGTATTCTATGTACGGGTAGAAAAGGAACTAGAACTTTTTGATGTGTGTTTAATCAGCAAAAGTAGTAATTTGTAAATCTTTGAAACTTGTTATTTTTACTTTTTTTCGTTATAAGCGATCTCTGAATAACTATAAGACCTTTGACCGGGGTTTGAAAATTCAAACATTATTTATGAAATGTAACATGTTTTATGCAATGTAATATCATGTTTACACACAGTTTTATATTTGAAGGAAAAATCGAATTTAACTTTCACCTACATTAACCTAAATTTATAAACCTTAGGGGTCGTTCACATATGACGTCATAACCTAAGGGGGAGGGGGTTTCCAAATGATGATGATTGATGACGAGGGGGGAGGGGGGTTTAGCCAATGATGATGTCATCAAAAAATTTTAGGATTTATAGGAATTTTTTTGAAAATTTTTGATTTCTTTTGAACATTTTATCAGAATTTTACAAAATGAGAAGGAAAACTTTCGACATGAAGTAGGGGGGG
>JH154787.1:21488-40149 GCA_000226015.1 Mnemiopsis leidyi | reverse complement strand
GGAAGGTGACCAGCCCACTGGCCAGGCGACAATCGGGCGATAATTATTGCCCTTTGAGCTACTCGAAAAACGGGCCTTTTTGGGGTCCCCCGAGGGCCCCAGGACCCTTCTAGCCGACCCAATCTTGCTAAAAACAGCTCCCATACACTTTCCAACACCAACCAGGCACACTAGATTCGGTTTTGGGGTAAAACAAAATGTTTCCATTTTGAGGAATCATCTATTGTAATGCGCTTTAAGTGAGGCGCAAAACTTTTAATTCTGTGCTGAGCGCGCAGCACGTACGTCTCGTTTTCTCACACATAATTCTTGGTAAAACAAGTTCGTCTGTATCGTTAAACGCGGCCCCCGATGGAGGGGATATTGGCATTTCACCGGAGGGGACAGTGTCCGGGGGAGTGGTAGATGGGGTTTGAATAATTGACAACACTCATTTAAATTAACTTTATTAAAATATCCGCAAATATACGACACATAACATCAAACATGTAAAGTTTAAAATTTAAAATGAAAGTTGCACATTGGCTGGCTGGCCAAGAAAACACTCGTCGTCGAACTCGCTGAGATTAGACTTTCAGAGGTTGAATCCTTGGCTGTATCTTCATCCCCTGATCCTCCTTTATCCTACTCCCACGTCGTTGACGACGGCTGTGGCTCACTCAGAGACAACGATCACACAGAAACGTGTCTATCATCCCTTTATATAACCCTAACAGAAGACCTCAACTTCACCGTGGAACATCCACACACCAACACCAACCTCTACGCGAAGTATTCCTCCTGGATCACCAACTCCTCCAAGAACAGCGTCAATAGATCCCTCACAAGACGACTGACTCCCAACAGACAGACCTCCAACAGCCAACTACTCCCTTTCCATCTCCCTCCCTCTCCAAACCCCTGAAGAAAATCCGACATCAAAGTGACACACTCCTCCTCTACCCTTTGTGACTTCCTCACAAAGACTACGCCTCCTCCTGACCTCACTCCCCACACCATCTACGAGATCCCCTGCATGGACTGCACCTCTACCTACAATGGACAGACTTACAGACCTCTCATCCACCGCATGAAGGAACACGAACGCTGCCACAGACTCAACAACGCCTATGACGTATCTATACCTATCTCTATCAACCCCCTACAAATGCCAGATTTTATCTGACATCCCCAACAAATGAATTAAAATACCGAGTGTGAGCTGTACGGCCAAACTTAGAGAAAAACTTTTTGGCCCCCTTGAAAAACTACACCGCCACCATTACTATGATTATACTGTAAAAATAAAACTTAAACAGTTTTTAAAAATATTTTTTACTATTAACTTTAAGTCAGTTAGTTTGCACGAAATGATCGGGCAGATTTGCGGGATTTTATTCACCCTATCCCTTTTCCGAAATTCCGTTACCAAGGACGAAAAACTTTCGGAATTCGCGTAATTCATTACATCATAAAATTCTGTGCTCATCCACAGATCGGAATGGGAGGAATGTCTATCTCTGTGAAAGGGAGAGTCTGTGTAGAGCTACTATCTCTGTGAAAGGGAGAGTCTGTGTAGAGCTACTATGTGGCGCTTATTCGGGGCGATGGAAGTTGAAGTTCCGTCCCATTTTGAGGGGGTGGCTTTGTTCGACTGTACTCCTCTCCTCCTGAAGAAAAATGCTCTGTTTCAAAATTATTGCTATGTACGCTTTATCGAGCTCCATTTCCAGCTCTTACATAAATATTTAAAGACTTCAATTTTTTGAAATGTAGATATTGAATATAAAGATTGAAGCTGTATAGCTGAATCCATCACGTCGAACAATTTTGAATTTGAGTTGTGAAACATGACTTGAATCGCTGACATTTATATGGAATCGGAATCTTGGTGAACAGGGGGTGATATTGAGATTAATATTTCTCTCCAGAGGTAGAAGAACCTCAATTTCAACCCATGCTAATTGCTATGAAGAGTGAGAATCTAGACAACAATTTGCTGATATCGCTATTGAGTATTGCTTTTATAATTACTTGTCATTTTCTGACTGAATTCAGTGGGAAAATCACAATTTCGTTCCTTCACGCCAAATTCTTGAGAAAATGACGCAATAGACAAGGCAGTGGCAGTTATGAACAAAGTAGACTATCGCACTCCAGCCAAATTAATTCCTCAAAAAACATAGCTGTTGTTCAGAGTTCAAACTTCAGTCTGAACTTTCGGTTGTGGGTTTAAAAGCTTAACCGATCTGAATATGCCCAAAAATATAACCGAAAAATGTTTTTTGTGACAAATTTTAACGTAAGTAACCATACTTACTTGTTTTTAATTGCAAGCTACTAAAAAATGTACTAAAAAAAGTTCATTGTTTGTACTTTTTGTGCACGTGCACAAAACTTATCAAAACAATCTTGACATTTGGGCCCTTCGGGCCCAAAAGGCAAGATACGGGAAAAAACACAGTTTTAGTTTCCATACCTGCAAGTCCTGGTGTAGTATAGTATAGGGTTAGCGAAGCTGTTGACTGTGATGGTGTAAGTGTTGATTAAGAAGAAAGTGTAGAGAAAGACGCGCTGTTGCGTTGTGCTTTCCGGGTATACTGTTATCGGGAGAATCCCTGAAATTATTATACATTTTATGTTATACATACATACAGTTATACATACATATATATGTTATGCTGAGCACTGAGGCCGTTAGCATACCCTAGAAACGGGCCGAAGGCAGCGGCCCGAGCCCGGTTGGCTATATATATTATATACATTCATGTTATTTATGCATGTAATTATGATAATTCCTGAAATTATTATTATACATGATACAACCTGCTTGTACTATGTACTTATATATAGTTATATATACTTGTAATTACAGTCGTTGTTCAAAAATATGCGTGATTACGCTGTTGCATAAAGTTCGTATCCGATATCGTATCCGATATAGCTACATAATTTTTTCTCAAGTCAAGCATATGTTTCCTAGCTTGAATTCCAATAGATATTATCTTATTTAAGTTTTTTTGCGGAAAAAATGCTGAAGATTGAAGTCAAAATTTCGCTAAAATTATCAGATTTCTAAAAGCTTTCGGATCTTTCGATGATTTCGGTCGAAAAGACATTTTATGGATTTTATTTACTGTCAATCATATTGTAATTCTTTTCCTAATTTGCATGGGTGTTAGAGCTTTTTTCAAACGGTTAGATTGGAAATTTATCTGTTTCGATAATTGAGCAAAGTTTCCAAAGCTCAAAATTTTTTAAAATAATGACAAAGTTAGCTAAAAACCAATCATTTAATTCCATTTGCATGCCCTTAGCATACGGAAATGACCCGGGCTATCACATCTAACAAAATATGAGCAGCAGGCAAGTTTGAAAAATTTTCGGAATTTTCGCTAAAATTAGCTCTACCTTTGATTCTAGACCACACCTAAAGCTTCCGAAAATTAATTATGAAGGCTTATTCATATAAAAATTTGAAAAATTCTGCTTAAAAGGCTTTTTAAATCAATGAAATCGGTTAAACAGGTAAAAAGTTATGGTCGAATCAAAATTTTTGGATTAACACTATTTCTATTGTAAAACGCGCAAATCACGCATATTTTTGAACAACGACTGTATAACTTACCCGTTATAACATGTAATACTGATAATCATGATGATGTAATCACTTGTAATTATAACTTACATAATTTTCACAATTAACATTGTACGGCCGGGTTAACATAAAGATGATTTTTGATAAAAAATTACCATAATTAGGGGCGAGGTTAATTACTATCGCAGCCAATATCAAATATGCGACACAGATGCTGAATTTTTTAAATTTTTCCGAGACATTAGGTATGTGTAAAATTATAAGATTTAAATCGATCTTTTGAAGTATTTAAATTCAATTTAGTCAGTTAACTCTCTGTGAAACCTGAAAGTGATTGCACAGTTAAGTAATGTCGCGAACTTGCGAAGTTAAGAGCGATTAATAACAGTTCGTAAATATTATGTGAAGAGAGTAGTCTATCAATCAGTATCATATATACTGATAAGCATATATAAGCATCTTCATAATCCAAACGCATCGATATTTTATTACTGTTAATATTTGAGTGTTAAAAATGCACTAAATTCTCGACATAATTTCCAATAATGCGCGTTGCCTTACTGCATACGAAATCGTGCCTTATAAAAATTAGACGAAAATTGATTAATTTTACAACAATTGGAAATCAATTATAATTCTGCCACTTACGTTACCACATTTGTAGATTTGGAAACTTTTAAGATTGCGAAAACCAAGTATAGTGGTATTGATGAAAGAAGCAGACATGTTTGACAGGCCAAGCCTTCTAATGCCCGTCATAAGATTAAAGTGTTCATGGTTTCAGACTCAATCAAAATTTCGCAACCATAACATCAATACATCATCACCAAATAAATTTATTACAACACAAAATTCCATAAAAGAACGGTTATCTTCGTGGGGAAGTGTCTCAAATCTAATTTGACTCGTGATTTAAACGGTAAAGCCAGGAGGTGACTTCAAACTGTTTTGATTTTAGGAGGTTTCTCAAATTTGCTATAAAGCTATGATGTGAGACATCATCTTGCCTGTTGGTATGTGCACCTACTCTGTCTATAAAACCAAAACAGAATAAGGAAGAGATGAAACGAAAAGCAGAGAAAAGGTAGAAAATCAAACTTCGTTCTGCATAACATTCTTATAGTTAGTAATTATCGATCGATCGAATTATTATTTTACACGAGATTTGAAATATGACAATATAATGGATACTTCGCAATAATAACCTACAAGGTTTCTGAACTGATAACGAATTTCTGAAGATTCTAGACCTCATTTCTAAAAATCATCGGCCTCTTAATAATAGTTATAGTTTTCGGTAGTCTTCTATTTCTAACTTGTCAAATATTCTTATTACAGTAGATGTTGCTGCAGGAACGATCTCAATAAGACGAGAGGAAGACAATATCATACTCACCAATATGTTCGAGAAGGAAGAAAAACCTAACAAAACCGCTGGGCATGTAGCACACAGCGAACTTACCAATATGTTCGAGAAGGAAGAAGAACCTAAGAAAACCACTGGGCATGTAACACACAGCGAACTCACCAATATGTTCGAGAAGGAAGAAGAACCTAAGAAAACCGCTGGAGATGTAGCACACAGCGAACTTACCAATATGTTCGAGAAGGAAGAAAAACTTAAGAAAACCGCTGGGCATGTAACACACAGCGAACTTACCAATATGTTCGAGAAGGAAGAAAACCTAAGAAAACCACTGGGCATGTAGCACACAGCGAACTTACCAATATGTTCGAGAAGGAAGAAAACCTAAGAAATCCACTAGGCATGTAACACACAGCGAACAGGACTGCGATACAGAGTGTAGTTTGGGAGGCTTCTCTTCGCAGGTACGATCCCTGCAACCCTGCAGTGAGATGTTGTTTTTAGTGTAATCCTAATGCTAGTGTGATTAAAAATTTTATTAGTGTACAACTATAGTATATACCATTTACTATAGTTGTACACTAATAATACTATACTAATAATACTATACTATACTATATATAGTACACTAGTATAGTATATAGTATAAAACTAGTATATACTACTCTAGAGACGTAACAGTATAAAGTAAGTTTATACTTCTAGAGTGACTTCATTAACATTTGATTTTTGAACTGTTTTGGATTATTTTATTTTTGTACTTCAATAGCTTAGTAAAATACATTGGTTCACATACGACGTCATCATCCAGTGGGAGGCCGAGAGGGTTTTCAAATGATGACGATTGATGTTGAGGGGGAGGGGGGTTGGCCATTGATGATGCGTCAGAAATCGACAAATTTTTGGAAATTTTTAGAATTTTAAAAATAATTTCTCCGAAATGAACTGTGAAAGCTTCAAACCAACTGCAGAACAGTTTTTGTGATCACCGGAATGATCCTTGAAAATGGGTTTAAATTGGTCTCGCTGTGTCTCAGACAGATGGAGTAAAACTAAACACTAGGGTTCTAGACCAGTAAAGGTCGAAAAATAATCCGGTGACCAAAATCACGGTCCTTGTGATGCAGAAAGATATTGAGCTTATGTTCAATCGGGTGCGAGGGGCCAGTAACCCTTCCACCTTGAAAATCTTGCTAAAGAAACATCAAGGAAGAAACAAAGTGATAACCCTGAATCTGGGAAAGGTGTTACCCGTATGACGGGAAGAGTTGATATCACAGTGGAGGATATGTTTGGATTAGCGTCTGGCAGAGTTGGGTGGCGAGGAAGGTTAAGAACTAGCGTAACTTCCTTGGTGTAGGCCACTCTTCTGACTGAAGTGGATGGATTCAGTAGAACGCCAGAAGATCGACTCCCAAACTATCCACTCGATTGGAAAGCATGGAAAAAGATCCTAAGGAAGACCCGCCCGTAAAAGCTTGAATGATGTATTTATTGAAGACGCAGAAGGAAGACTGAATGTCAGTGGACTCACGATTGATTGTATGAAAAGATTAGCTGCAGATCGAAAGGGATGGAGAAACTCTACTCGCCGTAGCTGTATGATACCGACAATTGACACAACAGACGCAGACTAATCCTCTTGGATGGAGATCTCGCCATGTATTATTGTAACAAGTATGTATGTAAAAACAGTTTTTGTGTGATCACCACCATACCATATTGCTAGTGGTCGATCACGTATTATTGAAGTAGTTAGAAGAAGGGATGGGTAATAACGATGGTGATTAATTAGAGTAATTTATAAGAATGCAGATCCCGAGATCAGGTGCAAAAATTGCTAAGATTTTGATATAGGAAGATTGTAAGTTCACAGTTCAATCAATTAAGTGCCAAGATTTGTCAACTTATTAAACTTCGAGTCGTATTTCCACTGAGTAGAATCTAATCTGTTAAAATCTGATTTCTAATCCATTTTTCTGCCATACGTGATTCTTCGAATTTTTGTGCATTTGATTTCATTCAATTATATCGATCACTATCACCTAGTAAGCTCTTGTGAACCTATGATGAAGCTAGGTCGAATCTGTTCAAAATCATTTGACAATTTATTGATCCTGAAGACAAATATTCAAGTGAGCTTAAAGCCGGAGTTATTGCTACCTAAATATCGATATGTAATAATGATTAAATTGCGCGCGATTTTACACGAGAAAATATTATCTACTTTCACAATTAAAGTTTGACGAAGAAAATTATTAGTGATATTTTCTATTGCCCATTATTTAGCTGAAAAAAGCACCTTTTTGGCGGAGATTGTACAGAATTATGGAAAGTAGCAGGACCACCAAAAAGAGAGGTATGTCTATTATCATGATAGGGATCGCGGTCAACATCTGCAAAGAATAGTGTTATAGAATTAGAATAGTACATTTTTATAGAAGTGTATGATATAGATAAATCCCAAATATTTATACTGAGCTTAATTTGTAAAATCTCTAACATAAATGGATTAGCCCATTTGAAGCATTTCACAAATTCCATTTTTGAAGCTTCAGCCCAATTGGCAATGGGTTGATGAATGATGATAGCCAGTCCATAGTATAGAACTATAAAACTATAGTTGAAGAAATAAAAGTCAGCTGTTTTATCCAACATTGATTCACGATCGTCGAATTTATTCAAAATCATAACTTTCAATTTGACTCAAGTAATACAGTTTATTTGTGAACTTAAATTATATATGTCAAAATTTGTCAGGCATGGATCCCCCACATAGGAAACTAGCTGTCTATAGACACGTGAAAAAAGTATTTCCATTGCAATAACTTAAACTTCATGAGGTTCATTGGTCGACGAGTTGGCAAGGGTGCAAACGTCAATTCCTGTTTCTAATAAAAGCACAATCCTGGCAGATATATTAGCTAATAACTCTCTGTCAAATTGTCAAAACTATAAATTTGCGTTTAGGAGCCCCTCAAGCGGAGGTGTACATATAATTGCAGTCCTTGCAGGACCCAAAGAAAGGTAATACATTGAGGGGTCAAAGCTTTATGATATCTGCCACTGGCATATACAAAAGTGATATGAGAATTGAGATGTAATATTGAGAAATTATGTATAATTTCCGTGTCCACCAAATACGTTTACTTCTACTATACTAGAACATTTTATTCAAATCCGAGATTCTATTAGTATCACTGGAAAACTGATTCATATTCAATGCAAAACTGATTTCATGAAGTAAATGTCCGCGGCAGCAGCCCAGAAAAAAGTATTTTGTTGGATTTACCTTTCCATATTGCTCTCCTACTCCCAAGAAAATGTGAGATGTTGAGAAGGTCAGAGAAGCTGTGTCCCTGTCGAAAATTACAGTTCACATTTGGAATTTGGATTCTAATTTGGATTCGATAACCAATAAAAATGGAGTAACATAGTCACACACGTGTCTTCTTTTAGATTCACCAGGATTACACCTCCTTGTGGGGTCATGATAAGTAAAATGGATAATTTAAAGTACAACGAAACTTCTTGTGAAAAATATAAACGTTTGTACGGACCTGTGAAAAACGTATCGTTTCTCGAAGTAAAATGGGAGTGCAGAATAGACGGTTGATATTGTCCAGAAAATAAGGCTGATGATCACCAATCTCTAGAGATGATTATCACGATCAGAGTTAAACAACACAATCTCAAAATGTAAGATATTTCATGTCTGTGTTTGTCATAAAAACGTTGAACGTGAAACATATACGATCAAAATGATTGAATAATCTTGCAAAAAAAGATTCAATAATAATGATTACCTTGAAAGTGATAACAGATTTGTATCGGAGAGGCTTGACAATGCCCACCATCCTGGCTATGCATATAACCAGAATGAGATAGAGGGACATAACGGGCATGAGATTCCCTAGGAATCCCAGTAGATTGGCTTGGGCAGTGGTCAATTTCACTTCTTCTCGGTTTGTCACCAGCACATAAGCTGAGCAAAGAAAAGTTTATAAAGATATGAATAAGCTTAAGCAGTTGAGTAGATTTTTAAAAAGTACTAATGAGACGACTTTCAGCGTTAAGGGTATTTCGTGGGAGCTTTATAGGTAATTGCTGACTTTCAAATATTCTTTTATAGCATATAGTGTCACAGTGAGGTAATGTGGTCCCAAATGCATACATTAAGCTTCAAAAACGACATCAAGCTTCAAGATCTATATATTTTATATCATAAGTTCACGAATCGAGCGTCCTAGCTTGTATGTATGAAGTTATATAAGTTACCGGAGAAAGGAGCAGATATGAGGCATGTAACCAGGTCAGTTGTAGAGAGCTGAGAGAGAAGGACCGACTGCAGGACCTTGTCCCCCGTCCTCCGCAGTATTGTTATTATCATCCAGAGATTTCCCAACGTCCTGGCCAGACTTGATATTAACAGTGATTTTCTTGTTCCTTCTTTTTATCAAGAAGTAAATACCGTTTAAAATTCTCTGTAAACGTATACTTATAATTAGGGTGGTGGCAACCACCCAAGAAAAGGCACTTAAGCTAAAATTTTTGAACCTCGAAACTATTCTCAATCGATTTCTCGTCCAATTTTAGCCCGGGTTCTATAAAAAGGTTGCCACCCCCTATTATGACAACATGAAGTGTGGGTATACGACCCGGGACCCCCCCCCACGCATCTTTGCAAACGAATTGGAGCCCAAACGGTAAAAGATAGAGGCTTGAAAATGTCAGATAAGGTAGATTTCATCACGTTTTGTGGCTTAGGCTATGTTAAAATTCGCTCCGACCCCTTTAAGGACCCATTAAATCCTTAAAGGCTCTTAAAAAGGCCCAAAAAGTCTACAAATCGGGGGACGAATTGGATTCCAAACGGATTACGTCAAGTTTGATATAGTAGGATGACCCCCCCCCTTAATTTCTTTGTATCTTAATGTTTGTACTTACCCAGCAAAGCAGATTCCAAAGAGTGACACACCTAACAAATTGTCGAGGGCGTGAATTTGCTGCATATCCTGAGTGCTATATTGTAGTTGATTAATAGGGAACTGGAAGGGTATTTTCAATTTCAGGTTAAATGATTAAAAATTTTGGCCCGATTACACGCTATTTATAGAAAACAGTGCTCTCTTACTTTAGTTAAACGTCAATTTGGGTAACAACGACTAAAAGTTGCTTAAAACTACCGAAAATAAGTGACACGAAGTCGACGACCGATACCAAAAACACGCGAAACAACTTAAGCTGTAAAATCTTAAATTCGCCCACGACGACATGATACGATCGTACGAGCGATTGAATTGCAGTTAAAAGAGGAAGACACAGAGCTACTAGATTTTAAAATAAAGTTTTATAAGCCACCTTAGATTAAAATCTATAATAGACGTATAATACTTTTTAAGCTATGACATGTTAGGTAACTATATGACCTCATTCTTCCTTTTTGAGTAGAATTTAAAATAAAGTTTTATAAGCCACCTTAGATTGAAATCTATAATAGATGTAATACTTTTTAAGCTATGATATGTTAGGTAACTATATGACCTCATTCTTCCTTTTTGAGTTTAATAGTGTGCTTGTATGATTAGAGTAGGTCGCCCAAGCCTCACAATATTAAGTCCCGCACGGTAGACAAAAAATCTAGAGACATGTGTAATACGTCGATGAATTACATTACGGTATAGATATAAATAACTCGACAATGTATTTGTAAGAAAAGACAAAAGTTAAGCAAAACCAAGTCTTGGGTATAACTTGACCATTTTAAATCATGAAACAAGACTATAGTTATGGATCCGCAGCGCGGTGAAAAAAGTCCACAAGTTATATAAGTCCGCATAAAACAGTTACAAATTGAAGCATGACATTGTGGCATTAATATGATTTCATTGAAGTCACTGTAAGCCATTTAAACCATGGGCTTCGGGCTCTGTTCCAGGCCCACGTATTCTAATTTCGAGTTTGACACAGGGCCGCATCGTGAGGCCCACTACTGAAATTGAAAAGCAAATAATCTCTTAAACTGCTGTTCAAGGAAGAGTTTATAGGGATAGCTGCGTAATGAATTAGCGTCAAAGCGTGGCATTTTCATGAAAAGAAGAAAGCAATGGGTGGGCGGGTGGTATGATTATCCACTTCATATACCACCCAGTAAGTAACTAAATTTTCATGTGCATTCCGGTTCATTATCATATTCGAAAATAATCTATATCTCTTTCTGTTGAGTTTTGAAATTGTGTACTAATACTAATAGTAATATCATTGGGTTTAAGAGTCATATTATAGTTTGGTGAGTGGGGCAAAAGGCGCCTGCAATGGTGTCAATGGTGCCAATGGATAAATTCAGTGGAACAAATGGATGTTCCATTGGCGCCAATGGCTATAAGTATAAGGTTAGGGGTGCCAATGGTGGTCAATGGTCCCAATCGCCAATGGCGCAAATCGCGATCGCCATTGACGACCATTGGATCAATTATAATGGAAGCAATAAATCCACTGACCACTCGATGCTAATACTTTTTTTACGATTACCATTTACCACTCAGAGAGAACGGATAATCATAATTTTGGAATTCCAATGGCGGCAATGGAACCAATGCCAATTCATTTGTGAAAATGGCGACAATGGCGATCGCCATAGGCGCCAATGGAACACTAATAACACCACTTACCTCATTGGTTCATCACTATTGGTGCCTAACCTCACACATTCATCTCAATCATTTTCGAGCAGGCACAGAAAAAGATGTTTAGTGCTTCAGTGCATGAGCTGTGAGCGATCGAGCCAAAAAGTGTTACCTAATAACTTAATAAAAGGCGTGATTATAGCAATATGTGTCTAATCATATGTGTCATTGTGTTTTGTCGTCTGAAACAATAATTGTCGGATTCAAAAATCCCTTTTTATGATGAAAGCTGCATACGTGTTAAAAGCAATTACATCTCAACTTTTATTTCGACCCTTCAGCGCAGGAACGGCATAATTTCACCATAAGGAAATGGCAAGTCAAAGAAATGATTGATTTTACTAAATCGATTACTTAAAACGGACACCTCAATTGACAGTGACTAATCCTTCAATTTGACACGTTCATAGATTGCTTCTAAGCTGCTCTCTCTTGCAGACGATTCATCTAATTGATAGGACACATCTGAAAGTGAAATGCAGGTTGGGACTGTGAGGTTATATTCCGCCCTTCCTTAGAATTTTATCGTAACTTTAGATGGTGATGCAAAATATCTGAATAAACAATATATGAACGGAGTGGATTTTGACCATCGAGAATGGACTTCATAGAAACCTATGATCCGGTGTTTGAATGATGACCGCGCAAAATTTTTGATATCCGTCTATAAACGTTAAGAATTAATGCGTTCAGTTTTGGGTTGCAATCTTTAAGTCGGGTTATACATACATTGTTCATGTTGCGACAAGTGCCAAAGAATATTCACTATGTTGGCTCTAAATTCTGAAAATGGTAAAACCTCAATAGCGGACAAAAGGCTCTTCTGACTTCCTGAGGGCTAATTAAAAAAGCTAACTTATACAGTGTATATCAATATATTCCCGCTCCCGCTCCCTGTTCCCTGTTCCCTGTCCCCTATTCCCTGTTCCCTGTTCCCTGTTCGGCCCTGTTCCCTGTTCGGCCCTGTTCCCTGTTCCCTGTTCCATGTTCCCTGTTCCCTGTTCCTTGTTCCCTGTTCCCTGCTCCCTGTTCCATGTTCCCTGTTCCCTCTTCCCTCTTCCCTGTTTTGGCCGATAAAGATGAATATTGAAATGAATATTGAAATTCTGACGTCCGCGCACTCCATTGGACGTGTAGTCGTGAGAAGAGTCGAAAATGTTTTTTGTGACACTGAAAGTGTCTCTTATGTGTCTAACTTCTCATTGGTCCATCAGCTGGTCGCATGATCAGATGGTCACATGATCAGATGGTCACATGATCAGCTGGTCACATGATCCTATAGTTCTACCCGGTGCACATTTTCGCAACATATGGCTTATAAGGTGAGTTGAACATATCAACTTTGCCCCATAATCATTTGAGTATAACTTTAATTCTCGGCTAGAGTCCGAGAATGATATGTTTTGGCAATTATCCCGGGGGGGGGGGGGGGGGCGCCACAACGTGGGGTAGTATGGCGAGGACGGCAGCAACCCTGCAACCGTGCATAAATAAAGAAATGTAGGATTCCACTATAGAAAATGTTTTTACCCAAAAAAGATACTAGATCAAGATAACGAATAGTAAAGATAGGAGAAGATAAAGAAGAAAAATAATTGACAAAAGGCTCTGAAATTATTATTTCCTTCATTATTTATCAATGGTTCACCTTTAACTTTAAGATTATAAAACCGAAAAAATGTCAAACAGTGTAACAATACAAAAAACCCATTGGTAATCATACTCAAAGTTCGCAATTAAAAATCCTAGAAATTGCCCAAGTCTAATCAAAAATGCCAGGAAAGGCTATTTGCTATTTGGTTGCTGAGGAACTTATATATGGGCCAAAAACCTCCAACCGCTAAAGGACCGTTTAAAGACCGTTTAAGAACCGCTAAAGAATCGGCTAACAACCGTGGAACGGTCGCTCAGAACCGGCTTAAGAACAATTAAAGATCTGTTAAAGAACCACTTTCGGACCGTTTAAAAACCGTTTAAGAACCGCTAAGGAACCGGCTAAGGACCGCAGAACTGTCGCTCAGAACCAGATAACTCCAAGAACGGCTTAAGAACAGTTCAAGATCCGTTTAAGAACCGCTTAAGAACCATTAAGAACCGCGTTTAAAGAACGATTCTTAAGCGGTTCTGAAACGGATCTTGAATTGTTCTTAAGCGGTTCTTAGAGTTATAGCCGGTTCTGAGCGACCGTTCACGGTTTTTAGCCGGTTCTTTAGCTGTTCTAAGGCGGTAATTAAACAGTTTTTAAATTGTTTTTATATGCGGTCGCTCGACCATGGTATGATGGGAGGTGTTTGACCGATCGAAGCCTAAAAACAATGTCAGTAGACTGACGAACAAATTAAACTCGATTCCAATCTTAGGCCATGTCTTACAGCAGAAGCTCTCATATTCTGTACCCGTAGTTCCAATCAAGCTGAAGCATCACCATACTACAATAAGTCGACAGTGTTGCTTTGAAATTACTGCGGAAATCATTTGAACGTAGACTACCGAGACATACAATTTTATGAACCTTCACGTATAAATTTAATATATGAAACAATTGCACAAAACCAGCTTCTGCTAGTGCTACGTCACCGTGGCGCGCTGTAATAATATGCCTGATATAATATAACGGTCGACACATAATCTACAGCTGCTTCACGCTTGCAAATTGCAACCCTGCATTGCGTGATTAGGAATTAATTGTCTACCATATTAACCACTAGAGTATATAGACAGCCTTTTTTTGTAATCCCAAATTTGAGTTAGGATGACGCTTTATGGATATAATCTCGCGTTTAGAGATAATCTCGTCAATCACAATGTTTCTTGGTTAACGGGCGATGCGCGTCTAGACACTAATATTTCTTTGGAATACTTCCTGCGTGACAGCTGAATTGCGTGACAGTTGAATTGCGTGACAGTTGAATTGCATGACAGCTGAATTGCGTGACAATTGAATTGTGTGACAGTTGAATTGCGTGACAGCTGAATTGCGTGACAGGTGAATTGCGTGACAGAGAGTGAATTGCGTGACAGTTATACGTTATCAACCTACAAGATCTTAGGCGGTTCTTCAGCGATTCTTCAGCGATTATAATAATTATATAGTTATATCTTAAGCATGAGTACTGAACCAATTTATAATTATATCAAATCACTTAGCTTATGAAATAATATTTTCGGTGGTTCTAGCAAGTTACATTAACATGAATGTAAAGTACAAGATTTCAAAATTTCTAAGATACGATGTCAATAATATTATTATATTATGCCCTTCACGTGGTTAATTTGCTTGAATAGTAGTAGTACAACCATGGCCGTGAGGATCATGGCTGCAAATGTTGAAAATTCGACGAAAAAAGGTATTTAGAACAGAATTATTTGGTCCTATAATACTCATGGACCCTGAACGGTGACCTAATCGGAATTCTATAACTACAATACTGTGAAGAGCTAGTCAGTCAGAGCTCTCAATTACAGTCACCTGTACTTACACACAAGAAAGAAAATTATCAAACACAATTATGAAATAAATAAAATAAATAAAATAAGGAGCGGTCACCTCGACATGTTTACTAACGGAAGTAAGTGCTGTGAGACAACTGCAGATGATGATCATAACGATCAACTTTTGAAGTTGTCACTTGCACTTGCAGTTGCACAACAGCTATACTGGAGAGTTGTCACACTATTTCAGTTGTCATTATAGTGATGTCACTATTTTGTGAGTTCAGAGTTATAAATATTTTGCAATACCAAGGTTGCTCTAGCAGCATGGTTTAGCGATTGCGATTTCAGAAAACGGCATCTAATGCAGGTCGCTTTGACAAAATTTTCGTCCACTAATTCCAGTTTAACATATTTGCAAAAAAACCCAAAAAATTCAATTGATGGACCTTGTTCATCAGGATTTGAAGCGATCTAAAATCAAATGCCAGTTAAACGAGGTCATCAGTCCAGAGGAGGTGAGAAATAAGCTCGCCATTAAGATTGGGAATGTCCAAGCCATGAATAACTTCATTTAGATCTCTTGACAGGCCGCGAAGGTATATTTTGAAGAGCTCTGGGCTCATTGGATGACGTTGCACTGTTCCTATCACTATATCAATAGCCTCAGAAATTTTGTTGAATAGCAGACGAGTTTTGATACATGTATTAAACACAGTATTAAACACAGTTAAAGAAGTTGCCTTTTATGCCCGACAGCAGCGCATCCCTACAAACCGCGATGGTAAAAAAGCATGTATACAAGCGTTTTTCTGCTTAGTATACTTTTTTATGCATGTCCTCAATGTTAAAATGTGATTACTTGTCTGTGCTTCTTTGACAAACCCCAGCTGATGGGTAGTATCTGGGCAGTGAATATCTCGGAAGCTTATAAGTATTTTTAGAAGATTACTAGAGAAAAACTTTTCTAGGTTCGATCCGACTGCAATTTCACCCTGTAATTATTCGGATTATCTTTGTCTCCTTTTTGTGCAATGGAGTTATCAGCGCCGTGTTCCAGGGATAGATTCCTTGTATGAGGCAGTCATTGACTACTTTTAGTATCAATTGTCTTGTATTCTGTGTGGTATTAATGATAGATTCATTTGCTATGCCATCTTCGGAGGAAGCTTTACCTTTTTTAGCTTGTTGATGGTTCTGGAGAGTTCTTCAAGGGTGATCTAATCGTTGAGAATCTTGTCAACATCATCTGTTGGGGGATCTCTGTGCCTTAATGTCGTTTCATCTTTTAAACGAGTTACTGTTTCATTGTTCAGTGTTTTTTGCGGGTCCTTAAAGATTTTGTTAAAGTTCGCGAGGTTGTAGAGGTCGATGCCATCATCTATTTTCGCTTTCTGGGTCTTAATCTTCTTAAAGTTTTCCCATTTGATGTTATTATTAATTCTTCAATTTACCTATTCAGTCCGTTAAAATAAGCACGCTTCTTCTGCCTAATGAACTTTCTGTAATTTTTTACCGTCCCTGATAGTGAATTTCACGGATATCTGAATCTGCTGGTGATTCACAGTATACTGCTTACAGGCTTTTCGCAAGTTTATACTCGAGTTGATACAGTCTTTGTCGAACTATGGGATTTATCGTGGCTTTCTTCGTTTAGTTCTCCTCTTAGGGTTTTTTACGCTGAAGTGAGGAATTCGCTATGCTTGTTAGTATCCCTATTAGCCTCTTGTTAGCCCTTTTTGCGTCTTCTTTAGTGTTGCAAACTTGGGAGCATATATTCTGACACTCAGAAATGTGCTCTGCAGTGTTCGAGAACAAAGGAATTCCATTAGGGAGCGTAATCGATCCCAGGTAAATTTTGGGGCAAGCTCTGAGAAAGACACGTTGGCTTCTTTGGCCTCTGATGCGAGATTAGCCTTTAAGTGACAGATGGTTGGACGGTGGTCAGAGATTTTGGTAAAGTTAAGGACTTTGAAATAGTCCAGCGGTTAAAATGACAGCGGTTAATTACTATTGTCGGTTAAAAGTTTTGAAACATTCACCCTCATAGGCAGAATTGAACTGTCCTTATAAGTAGAAAAATTCCGTTGATAAGTTTAGCAGAATAATTAAAAGACATCATTCTCAGTTAATGAAAAATTAGAAATATCCTTCAAAAGTGAAGTGTTGGATGATGACCAATTGATTATGATAACTACAAGTTATAAGATAAATTCTTGTCACAAAGACCAGGTTTATTAAGATATAAGTGGTAAAAGTTAAACTTAAAAACCAAAATCTTTTCATATTTTTGAAACCTTGAACTGGCTAAAGAAATTTTTGATTTTTATCGGGTCACCATCTCATTGTTTCCTGTGCGTTCTATGCCGCAGAACTTTAAAATCTCACCCCGTCCGGACTTCGAGGTTTTCTGTTTTACTGTTTAACTTTAGATATTAACGGTATAATGGTCCCCTTTTTGATTAAAAATAGAAGAAAGTTAGATTAGAAGGAGATTAGACAAAGAGTAAAAATACTCAATCCTTTTTTCATCAAACATAATATTAGATTTGGAGTGTAGTGGGTAAGTGCGGGCTCAGTTAGTTTATTAGATTTATTCAACCTCCCCAGCTATCTCTCTTTGACCTTCCGAGATAATAGTCATTCACATCGTCAACTATCGATACCATCTTACAGTCTTTTCATTTAATATCGTTCCAGATTATCGGTTACGGAAAAATTTATTTTCGACTATCGCGTCTTTACATTCCACATTGATAACCGTTATCTGAGATTTATTGCTTGAATGCCTGATTGGGACCCATCACACTTCGCTATCTTTCTCTAACCGACCGTTTGTAATTACATCACTAGTAGGACTGATCTGTCTCTCTGACAACTGTTCTCCCAAGTTGGTTACCGCCATTGGAGCCCCACCATTAGTCTTATAAACGACCCCAGTGCCACTGGAACTTCCACTACCGCTCCCATTTCCTGAGTCAGATTTGGACACTCTATCATGGTTTCTCCTCGAACCAGAGTGACTCAGTGCGGGTGATTTGTCGTGTTCTTGTACTCGGGGTAGATTGGTTCCCATGGATACGGCGGTTTTCTTGCTGTGATCGGTAGTTGTAGCGTTGTCATCCGCTTGTGCTACGGTGTGCAAGGTAGAAAACCGGTTAATACTCGTATAGATCATCGACCCTGGGTAAAAAATCGGTTAATATTCGTTTAGATTATCGATTCTGCGTAGAAAACCGGTTAATATTTGTTTAGATTATCGATCCTGGAAAAGAAAACCGGTAAATATTTGTTAGATCATCGACCCTGGGTCCCTGGGGAAGAAAACTGCTGTTAATCATCGATCCTTGGTAGAAAACTGGTGTACATCTTCGATCCTGGGAAGAAAACTGGTGTAAATCATCGATTCTGGGTAGAAAACTGGTGTGAATCATCGATTCTGGGTGGAAAACTGGTGTGAATCATCGATCCTGGCTAGAAAACTGGTGTGAATCATCGATCCTGGGTAGAAAACTGGTGTAAATCTTCGATCCTGGGTAGAAAGCTGGTGCAAATCATCGATTCTGGGCAGAAAACTGGTGTAAATCATCGATTCTGGGT
>JH154787.1:7842-20206 GCA_000226015.1 Mnemiopsis leidyi | reverse complement strand
CGATCCTGTGTAGAAAACTGGTGTAAATCTTCGATGCTGGGTAGAAAACTAGGTGTGAATCATCGATTCTGGGTAGAAAACTAGGTGCGAATCATCTATCCTGGGTATAAAACTGGTGTAAATCATCGATCCTGGGTAGAAAACTGGTGTAAATCTTCGATCCTGTGTAGAAAACTGGTCTAAATCTTCGGTCCATGGTAGAAAAATGGTGTAAATCTTCGAGATTCTGGGTAGAAAACTGGTGTGAATCATCGATACTGGGTAGAAAACTGGTGTGAATCATCGATCCTGGGTAGAAAACTGGTATGAATCATCGATCCTGGGTGAAAACTGGTATGAATCATCGATCCTGGGTAGAAAACTGGTGTGAATCATCGATCCTGGGTATAAAGCTGGTGTAAATCATCGATCCTGGGTAGAAAACTGGTGTAAATCATCGATCCTGGGTAGAAAACTGGTGTGAATCATCGATTCTGGGTAGAAAACTGGTGTGAATCATCTATCCTGGGTATAAAACTGGTGTAAATCATCGATCCTGGGTAGAAAACTGGTGTAAATCTTCGATCCTGGGTAGAAAACTGGTGTAAATCTTCGATCCTGGGTAGAAAACTTGTGTAAATCTTCGATCCATGGTAGAAAACTGGTGTAAATCATCGATCAAGGGTAGAAAACTGGTGTGAATCATCGATCCTGGGCAGAAAACTGGTGTAAATCTTCGATCCTGGGTAGAAAACTGGTGTAAATCTTCGATCCTGTGTAGAAAACTGGTGTAAATCATCGATCCTGTGTAGAAAACTGGTGTGAATCATCGATTCTGGGTAGAAAACTGGTGTGAATCATCGATTCTGGGTAGAAAACTGGTGCGAATCATCTATCCTGGGTATAAAACTGGTGTAAATCATCGATCCTGGGTAGAAAACTGGTGTAAATCATCGATCTGGGTAGAAAACTGGTGTAAATCTTCGATCCTGTGTAGAAAACTGGTCTAAATCTTCGGTCCATGGTAGAAAAATGGTGTAAATCTTCGAGATTCTGGGTAGAAAACTGGTGTGAATCATCGATACTGGGTAGAAAACTGGTGTGAATCATCGATCCTGGGTAGAAAACTGGTGTAAATCATCGATCCTCGGTAGAAAACTACTGTAAATCATCGATCCTCGGTAGAAAACTGGTTAATAACTGTGCAGATCATAGACCCTGGGGTGTTATTCGAATTGGATTAAGATTGTTCCAAGGTTAATCACAAAGTATCATATCCCCAAAACGATTATTCTACATTTTTGTAGATTGACAGCGGTAAAATCTCCCGATTGGAATATTTTCATCTGTTCATCTTCTATAGCTTAAAAGTATGAAAGAGTTCTGCAAATTTTTAACTCCCAATAAAGCATCCAAAGAGCATTCAAATTGAATAAACACAATGCTGCAATATCAGCAAGGTCTATTGATATTATGAGGTAGTTATTGGATGCCTGCAACACAATTATATACCACTGTTGTAGGGCTGCAAATTGTGTGGAACGATAAGAATAAAATTAATGGAAGTTATCATTCATTCATTCACTATCACTACATCATCCACTATCATTGCATCATTCATCAATATGAATTACATAGAGAATGTTTTTAATAGGAAAAATATTGATTTTTTCACCCCTCTTTAAAGGAATAAAACGGGGAAGCTGGAAAGTGGAAGTGTGCTCACACTGAGTTTGACATATCCATCCCAATGTTTACCACGTCATAAGGTCATGGAGAACGAACATATGACAATTAGAGAAGATTTCGATAAAATCGGCTTAACCAAGAATTGAGCGGCTATTTTTTCCTTAAAAGGATGGACAGCCTTTTAAGCTAAGGTGCTTAATTACTCATATGACAATACAATTTGGGAAACTCCCCAACAATAAGACTTTTGACGAGATGTGGGGATGCTTTACAGTGAGCAGCAGGAGAGGAAACGTACCATATACCACCAGGCTGGTCACATATACAACACCTTTTTCAACTGCATCTTGTCTCTCTTGTGCGAGGGGTCATGGGACACGCCCCTGTATAGTGTATAACGGAGGACTCTCGTGAAATGCGAATATAGTTGCTGAGTTTCTAACCTGGTTTGACTATGGCAAATCCGTTAATCCGACATTTTAATAGCAATTTTATCATTAATACCTTTTCAGTCTTTTGTCACCGTAAACGTTTATTGAACGTTTAAAATGTAGATTAAGCCCTTTTATAGCCAGAAGTATGAAGCAGCCATAAAGCTGATTCAGAATCTTCTAAAAATTGTGGAAAACAAAAAATTGAAAGAGCTGCAAACTTTTCATTAGCTTTAGCTCTCGACCTTAGGTTTTCATGACATCCCTCCTCTCATGAAATAATATAAGGCTTACTCTTTACAAAAAACTGTATATTCATAGTAGAAAATTATATGTTTTCAACCAAAAACATGTGCCATTCTACCCACCCTTTAGTTCTAAGTCGGACATTTGTTTGGAACCAAAGCTTGTTACTCTGCTGACGATGCTCCTAACTTCTTTTTGCATCTCATTGTTACACTGAATCTGGACAAGACCGTCCACAAAACCTGAAAATTAGGTGAATGAAGTGACAGGTTGAAAAATCTTTAATCTAAAATTTGCAGTTGCAATTTGCATTTGACTTCGTTTTCTGATATTTTTGGTATAATTAGGTTTTTAGCCGTTCTCGGTGGCAAAATCAAAAAGTAGTAACTAAACCAAGAACCATCGAAATTCATATCAAAGAAAATCCACAAAATATTTATGAATCCATTATATCTAATCCGGATCATTTGTATTTTGTTTAGAAAATCATTTAAACTTTTGACAGATGGATGACCAGGTTCCCTTCTAAATAAATATTCCTAGTTCATGTTTTCGCTAAATGTGTATTCTGACAAACTCTTTTATTCAATGCTCCTCAAACATGTGGAATAGAGAACAAATTGAGCTTTAAACAAATTGAGCTTTAAAACGCTCAGGTGGAAATTAAGAGGTGAAAATGCGGTTCCATTTTCTCTAGAAGTTAATCTAGTTTTTTATCAATATGAATTATAAATTACCAGCAAGTGTGTGAGATAGATAAAACCAGGTGTAGAGATATACTTCTCCCGTTTCACTATGCCCTGTAACAATCGCGGTAGTGACCATTTATGATAAACTTTTTTTGTTGTCATTATTAAATTTACAGGTAATATATTCATCATAATCATTAATCATGGGAATATGATAGGCATTCTTTTGTTTAATTGTCAATATTAATTGCTATTATCAATAGCATTAGATTGAATTAATATATTTTGTAGGTGAATTATATAACAATCAAAAGCTTTGAATTCAATTTTGTAATATTATTAACTGATTTAAGTAAAGTACAAGAAAAAGTTTAATTGATCAAATTTATCAAATTTAACAAATATGAATT
This sequence comes from Mnemiopsis leidyi, assembly GCA_000226015.1. NCBI lineage: Eukaryota > Metazoa > Ctenophora > Tentaculata > Lobata > Bolinopsidae > Mnemiopsis > Mnemiopsis leidyi. The sequence continues at coordinate 16,762 of JH154787.1, read as the reverse complement.
CAATAATTCATAAATTAGATTAAATACAATTCATCTAATTTATTAAATATATCGAATATACTAATAAATCAATGACATAGAAAATTAAACTACCTGACATTGTCCTAAACACAGTGTTGTTCGTCTTGAACATGTACACCACATTGTAGGCCACAGTAACAAAGTGAGCTACAAAGTAAGTAGCACACAAGGTGAGGGTGCACTTTATAACACTAAGCTCTTTCTGCATCATCTTCAATTCTGTTTATAGGGGGAGAAAAACAGTGAAAACAGTAGAAACAGTCAGTTTATTTTGTATAATTTTCTAAATCAGCTTTGATGCATATCGTGAATTGACCACTCTATTTTGGGAGCTTATAAAAATTTGCTTGTTATATAGTTTAAATCAAATTAGATCATAGTTCAAAATACCTGACTCTGACGCCCTGCGACTTGAGGACGACTTTGAAGCAAAAGCCTTTCTTGCATTAGCAACAGTCTGAAAGTAACATAGAATATAACATAATAAACATGACATTTTGTTCTAATTTAGTGGTAGCTAAGTAATTTTGGTATTCCCTGCAGCTTGTAACAGCAACACTTAATAAGAGCTTTGATGCCACGAATTTTTGCTGAATTAGCTAAGTAGCATTTAATTTGTGTTGAACAACTCTAGCTTTTTAGAGGTTGCCCGTTTTATAGTTTAGCCGAATACTCATGTGCAGAACGGAAAATTTTTGCACCAGCATTCTAATTTGTTGACATTTTTACAGGCCAAAACACTTTTCATTTCACAGACATTATAAAACGTCGATTTATAAGGGCTGTAAGGGCAAATTAATCATTGCAAAGAATATGCTAACCCTTGATACCTTACTGTGAGTTGTGGCCTAAAAATAATTCGATCAGGGTTCATTCCACCTACAATCTTATATTGTCAAAAAAATTCGCAATAATAGAAATTTATAAAGAGATGTATCATGTACCACATAATGACTTTATCTTATCAATTTTTCAAGTTTCGGAATATAGTATCCATAATAGAACTAATTTTGGATCAGGGTGCATCAATTCTTTCGAAAAATCGAATACATTGCACAGAAAAGAAGCAGAAGTAGATGACAAGAAGTTTATAAAAAGCCAACAAAAAGAGATGGAAGAGGTGTCACACAATAGAATCATCACGAGAAATCAGAGGACCTAATTTTACCAATTCATCATTACCAAGCTCATCATCGCCTTTATCATATGAGGCAGTGTTTCATTCCAATTTTTATACACCAGCTTTTCATAGTGCCCTATACCAATCAATTCCCCAAATGTGACACCAAGAATACCCGCTTTGGAACATTAACACATTTCTAAACTGTATTTGTAGATAGAGATTCCGATTTCCTGTTTAAGTGCTTCAAGGAAATTAGTGCTAAAATCAAGATGCCAGAATCAAAATCTCCGGAACTTCACTAAATACATTGTTTGAATCAGGACATTAAGAAAGATAATTATCATTTTTAAAAACCTTCCTTATCCTTCACTATATTTTATTGCGACATGCAGACATGTTGAACGCCTATATAGTTTCACGAATAGGACCTCACCTTTTTACCATCAGTTATTTCTCTCTGAAGTGTGCTTATGAATTGTAATGCCTTATGTAACACAGGTTATAATACGTTATTGTAAATAAAATGTAATTCAAATTTACTATACTTAAATTAACAGCTATGAGAACTGGCCTTGATAGTTGGTGCATGCAATATACCAAACTTGTACGACGCTTAAACCCCGAAATTCTCGATTGAGTAACATACAATCCTTTTCCGGAGCTTTTCTTTAAAATACTTTGTTTGGTCTTATCTTGAGAGGCGTACCAACTGGCATTATTTCACTGGTGTGTTTGGCCGGGGGTAATAGAATTTTCCTACTGTATGTGTATAAACGTTTCAGAATCTTGCCTGTCCAACCGATGCCCCTTTTTAAGACCTATCTTAAGTTTTGAGCTTCGAGAGTTTAAGCGGTTTTTTGATTAACTTTAAATCACAACTTTTGCTTTTTATGTCACATTGAACTTCAGAATCTATGAAGGGAATTTTAGTTTTGGTAAAAGCTATAAAGATGTGCATTTCTTGCCACATGAACTTTGTTTACTTTTTGCAATTTAACTCATCGCAATATGTATCTAATTAAATACTGTTTACCTTGATTTTAACAACAAATTCATTCAACTAATAACAGCGCCTTTTTTATTTAGGACTCGCAACATATAGTTAACATATATATAACAGTTATTCCGCCAACAGCGCCAACAGACATAACACAAATCAAGAATTAGCGGAAATGGTTATATACAAGTATAATGTCCCGCTTTATCAGTCATGTCCGAAGATTATGACGAAAAGGAAGAAAACTAGGCACAATCAATAATATTTTACTGATCGTTGGGCAAATCACCATTTCCAAATTGAACAGAACAAAAATCAGGAATTGTTCTGAAGATGCATGAATATGGGGTGAGCAATAGTCGCAGAAGCGACGATAAATAGGGGGTGATTAGCCCATTCCCATTTTGCTGCAGACAATGAAATCCTGGATTGCTCCAATGCTCCGGCGAAACCACGTTGAAAATTAAGAAGTGTGTTAAAGGCAGTCCCCTCATTTCTTGTAATAAAGTTTTAACAACAGGTCCCCTTATTTTACCCCTAATACCAATATATAGATCAGAGATAAAACTTGTCCCATTAAAAATTAGTTCATGCATTTCCCGCTGTGCGTGATCACAAGTAAGAAATTTAATGCATTACAATTTTGTCCTAAGCAAAATTTTGACTTTTGTTCAAAAATACGTTGTACAAAAATTTTCACGAAATGAAGCGACTGCTACAGGGTGTGAAGAAGAATCAATCTTGCCGGAAAGTTCGCAAATTCCTTACCCTACCTGGAAACACGAACATCCCGCCCTCTCGACGGGTTTATAATCGGTTTCAGGATTGTCCTGATCGTGAATACAGGTTTGTTTTCAGTTAAAAAAGTTAAAAAATCTTCCAAGGATACTACAATCATGTGATCTATCACGTGAATTTAAAATGGGAGTTATCAGAGTTATACGATCATGCTCACGCAGAAGGATCATATCAGGAGATTAAGTTCCATATCCAAGGAAACTCGAAGCTTGGTATATGCGTTATTATGTTGCTGCTCTGGCGCTTGACGTGTGTATATCTATTATGTAATGTATGAATTATGTTCTGCTAAAGCATCTGCAAAAATGATTAAAACTATCCTTACCTCCATTCTCGATGTGGTCCTTTTTAAAGTTTTTCTATTTTGTCTGAAAAGTTTACCGATGACAATAAGGCCACCAAGCACGATAACAATGTAGGCTATGTTTCCTGGTACCACGAAGAGAACCCTGAAATTTTGGGGGAATTATTTCTGAGAATCGGGATGATATACTGGCCCTTACTTATCATTAATTTTGCCTCTATTGTTTCAAAATCTTTCAATGTTTATTGAAATTTGTTTTTTCATCAATTTTTATTTTCAATAGATAATCCTTATGGTTATTCTACTGCTTTAACGATTTATTGATTATTAATGTGCTTAATTTCCAATATCTACACAGGTAGATCACCAATTTCAACGAGATATGCGTCAACTCAAAAGTCAAAAAGTAACTCAAAGTATTCAAAGACGCCCAGGGCTGTTTCAATGACAGTTGGCGGATGAAACTCGGACTTACTATAATCAGCAGGACAACGTTACGTGTATTAATTTGTCAGCGGTAGAGAATTTTCAAGTTGTTGACACACGGTTAACGTAGGAAAAAGCCATTCAACCGTCATTCTAAGCTGTACTTTAACTGCCGATATAGCGCCAAAATTTGTCGAGCATAGACACATAGTAGCTTCAAAATTTCAAAATTTTGATCCAAACGTCAAAAGAACCAGAAACTCAAGAACTGCCCTTGCTCAACATTTTGGGTAAAATTAAAGATTATTCAGATTACGAAAATCAGTATAGTGAATACTGAGGATCATTTTACTGACGAATGAGGATTAGTACTAAGTAGATGTATCATGTAAAATTTACTATCCATTCTAATGTTGTCACAGAAAACTTACAGACTATATACACGAGTAAGTTCCTTGTCTCCTCCCAGCACGTTTATAACGAAGTAGTCACAACTTCCAGAGATCTGAGAGAAGCACATCCACTTTCCAAACATGAAGGGGAAGAGTCCTGAAGCGGAAAATTCGTTTGGCTTTTTATTATAATATTTTTATATTGTTTTATCGATTATTGATATTCATTCAAAATTAAAATACATTTAAAATGATCACTTTGAATACACTTTTAATCAAGAGAACGATTAATATAGAGGTTTTGAAACAGGCCGTAATGTTATAAGTTACGACGAGCGAAGCATAGTAAATTCATCAAAAAAATGGTGACTGGATATAAAATATTTAAGATATATGTGAATTAAAGCCAATTGCCAACGTAATAATTATGAGGTATTTTTTGTTTGCTGTTCAGCAAAATTGCTGAACTTGATCAATTGAAATTCAAGAATTTGTTCAAATTGCTCTTGATTTTGATTCATTTCATTTTAAGAAATAGAAAAAGATTAAACAAGAACATTAAAGCATGTTATTGTTAATCATATAAATATAATGATAAATACTCAATTAACCTTAATATCATATTGATAATATATCCAATTTTCAGGATTTTGTAAGACCATTAGACTAATATTGTTTTCATGCAGAGTAGGAAAAGCGAGCTGTAATGCTGTTTGCTGCTTCGTAATCGTTATTTAAATGATGGGAGAGTTTACCACATCGACATTCTACATATTTGACTGGTAAATTGTTAAATTGTGTGTTATTACCAACTCCGGCTCCGAAGAGCCATGCCAAGGTACTCAGTCCGACTGGAATAAGCTTGTACTGCGAATTTATCTTTTGATAACTGAAATTTATGGAAAATATTTGAAATACTGTAAAAATGAAATGCTGGTAATGGTCAAGTTGTCAGCTTAATTTTACAATTCACAACTTTACAAACATCCATTACATGATAAAATCAATATTCATAATTCAAGATTGCGAAGTAAATCATTGTCAGAAAACTTAAGAAACTTTTGTGTATTGGTACAATTCCAATTTAGTTTTTATAAAGATTAGTTGGCAATCATTTTCATCAACTATAGAATAATCTCTGATTTTCAGTGGTCATTGTCGTATTTTACCATGGGGATGATTCCAGGGTGTCTATCAAGTCGGTTAACCAATGGTCTACTTACTTATAGGGGGACAGAACCGCAAAAACTCTGAGGGCGGTAGCTATTGCTAGAAGGAGAGGAGCTGCAATGTAGATAATATCTAGTAGTATCGCGTAGAGCTGAAATCATACCATCGTTTAATTCTTGTTTTATCTTCAATTATATGCAGGGTTAACATTTATGTCAAATTACTATTAGAGCATGTTGTGGATTTGCAAGTCGCTTCATTCTAGGCTTTACGGGGGAAGAGGGAGAGGAAGAAATGTGCTGTTACAGAGGAGACTTATATCGGCGGACTCCATCCGCCACGATCTACTCATGTGTCTGGCAGGAAGACCACCGATTGTAGTTACAGTGACATCCGAGCGCAAATTTAGTACTACTAACACCACGTCACCAAATTTACATTTTGTTTGAAATGACAAATTATGTATTACTCATAGATCAAATGTTCTCCGATGACTCGTAAAACAGGATAATCCACAATATTTTCTTGTATAGGGTTTTTAACGAAATAGAAAGGGGAAGCTATGACAAACGAGAGACACGATAGTACTATAGACAGTTTCTATTAGACACTGCTGATATATTTACCTGGCAGAGAAGGATGTTACCGACTTTACTATCTCTGTATGTAGTCAGGGTCCTATCTGCCAACACGTTGCTACAGAAGACTACTCCTACTATCCCTGAAATTTTAAAAATGTTAGATATTTTCACATGTCTTCTGATTTCGATCAAAGACACAATTTTAAAGAAACCATTGAGTCAATTTTATTGACCACTATAAATTTGGCATTGTCCATCAGATTGAAAAGCATTATGTGTAATATACTGTTTTACCGTTTGCTCTCTTTTTTCAGAAGAGCCTTATACTAAAGTCTGTCGGAAATTTTGCGTATCACATCGAGATTTACCTAACTTCACCTAAATTTAGTGGAAAATCTATTTTAAAAATTAGAAAGGTAAAGTAGGAGCTTATTTACCACTCATGGTTGACCGATTTACCAAGCTGACTTATTTTTGGCGACAGCAACGATAGCTTCTTGCTTAAATTTCGTCCGACACAACAGATAAATGACCAAGGCAGTTTGTTGACAGCCCTAGTTACAAGTGCACACTAAAAGTAATACGTAAACACTAATCAGTTCCTGAATGTGTTATCCTGTTTATATCTGACAGTCCTCGTAATGATTTATTGACCTTTAACCAACAGTATTTATTTCAAATATTTTCCATAATTAAAAAAATAAGCGCTCACACAGATAAACTTACCGGATATAAAATCGTTGAAGGCTACTTGCAATAGAATAAGCGATGTTCCTTGCAAACTTCGCTTGCTCGTGAAGAATGCGTAGATGACGAAGGCATTGATGAAAAGAGTAGCCCACGAAACTATCATCATAACAACTCCTGATTAAAAGTAGGCTATCAGATGTTGTTCTTGATTTCCAAGAATTTGATTGCTGTATTTATCATGCTGCAATATTAGCAGACCTTAAAATTTCATTTCAACAACTATTACCGTAAGCGAACAAACAAATATCAAACAAATAAAAACAAACCGATAGAAATGTCGACATTTCGTATCCAGAACTGTTCATTGGGAGTGTCGTACCCGCACGAGTAGTCCGACCCGTTCATGTAGTGCTGAAATTAGAGAGTCTACTATTTTTCAATGATTCAATGAAACGATCAGGAGTTTCAAAAATCGACAAATAACTGGACGAAACCTCCATTTAGAAGACATCACACCTCAATAAATGTATTTAATTTGTATAGTGCTGAAATTAGATAGTAGAAGTGGCGGAGTGGCGGAGCGACGTGGAAATTTTCCCGTTTTTGTAGTGAAGGTGGAATTGGTAGGTTCGAGTCTGGTCAAAGCCCAGAAAACGAGACAAAACGAGGATATACAGTGTGAACTGAGTAGGATCGAGTCTGGTCAAAGCCCAGAAAACGAGACAAAACGTGGATATACAGTGAGAACTGAGTAGGATCGAGTCTGGTCAAAGCCCAGAAAACGAGACAAAACGTGGATATACAGTGAGAACTGAGTAGGATCGAGTCTGGTCAAAGCCCAGAAAACGAGACAAAACGTGGATATACAGTGAGAACCTGAGTAGGATCGAGTCTGGTCAAAGCCCAGAAAACGAGACAAAACGAGGATATACAGTGAGAACTGAGTAGGATCGAGTCTGGTGAAAGCCCAGAAAACGAGACAAAACGTGGATATACAGTGAGAACTGAGTGCTGCTAGGGGTGAAGATTGACAGGTTCGAAAAGAAATAGTCACTCCGACTGTCCTAGCAAGCTAGTACAGAGATGAAGGCGATGAAAGTTGGGGAGAAGTCGACCTCTCTAGTTATAGCTGGTGCCAATTTTAGAGTTAAAAGTGAAGTTTCAAGCGAGTTGATAAAAACAACACAACACGTCAATACTACAGTTACAATAATACTCTTCTTTCCCTTCCGAAATATAGACGGATGGTCGGATGCGTTGCACAGTATTAATTGTTAATGGCTAACTTTCTTGCGTGTTTAAATGTTTTCGAATATATTCCCCATTCCCAGTCGAGCAGCTGACATACCAAAAATTAAGTCAATCACTTTGCGTTACATTAGGTCATATACCTCCCTCGGAAAGTATTCGTGGCCGTTAATTGGTAAAGTAAACCATGGCTGGCAGACCAAGAAATATCTCCAGCTCTCAACACCACCAGTTCAGCTACTAGTACTTGTGAAGATACTTAATTGAAAATATCGCACGGGACTTAAACTCTGCACTGACAGAGACAGTTATGTTCGGGCGATTGCTCAATTGAAAGTAATAAGAATTATTGGCTTGCGGAGGAAATTTAGTTTTACGAAAACATGTACAAAGATTGGGTTGTATGAATATAGTCATGAACAATCATACATGAATATGTGATCAATACAAGTACTGATTTATTCTTATTATCTCATCGAGCACGCTGCTATAAGTGTAAGCTGTTAAAACTTTCAAGAATAAGGCTACAGAAAACGGTTATTTACCAGTGAGGACCTGGTGATCCCGATTTAACCAAATGATCGGTCACATAAATGAACTAATCTAGGGGAAAAACTTGGATTAAAGTTTGAGCTCTTGTTAGTCTAAACCTAAATATGCTTTTAAGGTCAATATTGTTTCTTTGAGAGGCAATATCACTTACCAAAAATTTTTTTAAAAAATACGGAGGTATATTAGAGAAAATTAAACAAAATTCTGAGACTGCAAAGTAGAAATAAAACAGATATCAGGGAGGTGACAGACTTGACAAGCAGCAGCAAAGTTATACTCGGCCAGACTGCAGTAACTTTATAATCTACACCCTAGCCCGACTCAACAAGGATAGCGAGGAGCTAGGAGACCTAGCCTGACTCAACAAGGATAGCGAGGAGCTAGGAGACCTAGCCTGACTCAACAAGGATAGCGAGGAGCTAGGAGACCTAGCCTGACTCAACAAGGATAGCGAGGAGCTAGGAGACCTAGCCTGACTCAACAAGGATAGCGAGGAGCTAGGAGACCTAGCCTGACTCAACAAGGATAGCGAGGAGCTAGGAGACCTAGCCTGACTCAACAAGGATAGCGAGGAGTTAGGAGACCTAGCCTGACTCAACAAGGATAGCGAGGAGCTAG
>JH154786.1:163760-175166 GCA_000226015.1 Mnemiopsis leidyi | reverse complement strand
ACCTGGAGAGAGGAGTTTGGAGATCAGTGTCCCGAGATAACCTGGAGAGAGGAGTTTGGAGATCAGTGTCCCGAGATAACCTGGAGAGAGGAGTTTGGAGATCAGTGTCTCGAGATAACCTGGAGAGAGGAGTGTGGAGATCAGTGTCCCGAGAGTTACATAACAGAGAGGAGTTTGGAGATCAGTGTCCCGAGAGTTACATGACAGAGAGCTACGCGGCAGCAGTTCACAAACTGACAGTGCCTCATTACATGTATTATCTGCACGTGCAACTTTTAGCAGGTGACAAAGCTGTCATCAAGATAAAGGGTCGTTCACATATGACGTCAGCAAATTTTCGGGTAATTTTTACCCCCTCCCCCCCACTACGTCATCATTCATCATTATGACAAAACCCCCCCTAAATGTCAGAGGTAAATTAACATAATGACATCATCACAGTCGGAACCCCCCCCCCCTACTTCATGTCAAAAAACTTGATTTTTGGTCTTTTAATTTGCAGTCATTTTTGAAATTTTTCATACTATGTCAGTGAAAACACAGTATTTCACCAGATTTCTGAATCAGAATTTTTACTTAAAAATTTTCCCTCTGATTTTGTAAAATTCTGATAGAAATTTTCAAAAAAAACCTATGAATCCTAAAATTTTTTGATGACATCATCATTGCCAAACCCCCCCTCCCCCCTCCGTCATCAATCATCATCATTTGGAAACCCCCCCCCTCCCCCCCCTAGGTGATGACGTCATATGTGAACGACCCCTAAAGTCAATACTGTCAGTACCTGATTCAATACAGTGAACTTGAACAGGAGGATTGCTCTGAGCAGCAGAGGACATAACTCTGAGAGCAGCTCGATAAACATCCTCATTAGAATGTTCTAGAAGTTGTCCTATACGCCGCATCCACCCTTGTGTTACCAACAATTGACCATTATCGTACTGAAATATTAATTGTTGTCGGAGTATCAATGAGGTATGCAAAAAATCTTGTCTAAATGCCAAAAACCATGAACGAAGTTTGCCTACATCGAAAAACTGACCTTATGAGCCAAATCTTCCAGTTCTTCTAAAACAATGATAAGGGAAGGAACATCGGAGTTGCTCGTGGTATTCAACAAGGCTATTTTATCCTTCATGACTTGTCCTTCGGTTTTAATTTCTAGGTTGGGCATCTCTCTGCAAGATGAAAAGTTTGAAATTAAATTTTGGGGACCGCAAATAAGCAATTATTTCTGGGAGTTTTTGATGGTATGAATTGACCTGAGCATATTGACAATAGGCTCAGTGATATTGATTGGTTAAAATATCACTTTTCACACGTTCTTATAATATTATTTATTGAGAAAAAAACTATTTCAACACTACAAATTAAATACATTTATTGAGTGACAATGTCTATGTAGCTGAGGATGAAGAAAATATTTCTACAATAATTTTAGCTCGTTTAATTGCCTCCGCGAACGACACAATGAAAGTGTAACTGTCCTGTTTTGTGAAAAAACTCACTTTTTAAGTTCCTCAATAGACCGGAACTTGCTGGTTAAAGTTTCGGAATTGTCATCAGATTTAGCAACACGTTTAAGTCCTTCTTCTAATTGATCTACATCCAATGTATCATCAACCCTACCAACGTCAATGACATTGTCTTCCTTGATAGTGAGTTGATTTTCTTTCACGTCTGAGATTAGGGAAACATTTTACTGCTGAGATCTTGGAAAGAATAATTTAAGTATGCGATTTAAGAAGATCGTATAATAAATCACCCTTTTACTTTGGGTGTTTAAGCACATACCTGGTGTATCGCGATCTTCTTCCGAAAGTAACTTTGCCTCTTTTTCTCCAGTTTGCAAGTTTAACCTCACATGTAGTCCCTTCCCTATCGACTGACCTGGAAAATTTCAGTAATTACGAACAAAAACTTGTTGCAATTAAATTGTAGTGAGGTTGCAATCGACAAGATGCGAATGACATATTTCCAAGCAATAATGAACTCTAGATCTACGATACTACACGGAGACACTCAAAACAACAAACCTTCTCTCAGAGTCGCCCACTCGCTAGTTGCCACGAATTTCTCAATGTCATCATTCCTTTCTTCGTGGGAGCATACGACCGATATCCATAGTAGTACGATCTTGAATACCAGGAACTTCATATTGCTAAGTTAGGAAAACTTCAATACAAAAAGCTAGTAACTCAATGACATGAATTTAAAATTTTTCCCTCTTTTCAGCGAGAACTGAAGGATACATTTCAAAGATCCTAACATAGAAACGTACGTGTTGCGCTCTCTCACAAGGACACGTAGGAAATGAAAGGTTCGGAGCTGCGCGTTCCATAACATATTGTGAAAATAACCGCCGTTTTTACTGATTCTCAAGACTCGCGTAAAACAACAAAACGGGCCACGGGGCGGGGCGTATTTTGTATAATGACGAGGTGCATTCTTGTTCCACATTGTACACTTATACATAAGCCAATCTAAAGAGTTCCTTACTTGGAAAGGTCGATACTTCTCGAGACGAAAGATTTTCAAACAGATAATAAGACGAAAGGAAATACAAATGTAAATTGGTGATTACTGTACATACAATAGCGTGATAAATTACAAAATATTATGTGGTTAAAACAAAGAAAAAACATGTTAAAAGTACATTTTGTACAAAAATGTAAAAATGTCATTTTCACAACACCTACTGATTGGATTAGCGAACAGTCTCACCGCTTGATTGGTTGAAACATTTTCTACAAATTATACGCTGAACTGTCCGAGGTTTGACTTTCTAGGTAACACCACACCGTGAGACTGGAGTTCCATACAGAGGCTAATTATAGAATCTATCTCCTTCTGGAACCGCTCTATTTGCAGGTTCTTCTCTATCAACTGTTCTTTGTACTTCTTTATAATGTGTTCGTCAGCAATAACAACCTTCACCTATTGGAACGGAATAAACAACTTACTAAGCACAGTGTTTATATGCCCTACTTTTCAATATGCTAGATGCTACAGAAGACTAAGCTTACTAAGCACAGTGTTTATATGCCCTACTTTTCAATATGCTAGATGCTACAGAAGACTAAGCTTACTAAGCACAGTGTTTATATGCCCTACTTTTCAATATGCTAGATGCTACAGAAGACTAAGCTTAACCTGTAACTGCTTATCAAGGATATAGGTACTACAGAAGATTGAGTGCTCGTAATGGTTTACTGATATAATCTGGAAACGTAAATGCTTGCAGAAAGATAGCCATGATGAAAACTAACATTTTCTTTCTCCAATTTCTGGATAGTATCTTGAAGTTCGGATATCTGGTTCTTGTGATTTCTCTCCATGTTCTCTACACGTTGTTGTATTGCCTTGTACTGGTGTATAGACGGTGGTTGTTGGGCGGCTGCCTGTAACGGTAAAATTTTTGTTATCATCCTCTCATGAGTATCTAGGGTATAATAAACGGTCAAATTCTCGGCAATAAGCTAACATTTTGATTCGATACTTTAAGTTAATATCCATTTTTTTCTAGCGATTATTCTAAACACTGTCAATAGAGTTAAACAAATCTAGAAGAGTTTCGAGAAAAATAAAATACCTCCTCCAGCTCCCTTCCCAACTTAGTGATCTGCTCAACAAGAGTTTTCTCCTTCCTCTTCAAAGTCTGTGTCTCATTCTGTAGTTTAGGCAGCTGAGCTGCTTGTTCGCTGTAATGCGACACTTGCAGTTCCAAAGTGTCCACCTTGTTGGTCAAGCGCGCAACCTCCGACTCCGCAAAGCGAGCGGCGTGCTGAGTTATTAGCCTCTGTTTCTCTCCCTCGTGAATCTGAATAAGTTTATCTGTCTTCACAGAGTGCTCTTCTGAAAGTCGCATTATCTCCGCCTCATGTGTTACCTTCATACCAAGCAGGGAAGATTTGTGTTGGTCGTTCTCTATCTTCAGAAGATCGCACTTTGTTTTGAGTATCGAGTTTTCCTTCCTTACCTCCGACACATGTTTACCTTCGAAGTGTTCAGGGTTGTATTGTTTGGGGAGGGGTGCGGTGAGCAGCAACTTGGACTTCAACTGTACCATCTCCTGATCTTGTAGTCTCAACTTGTTGTTCAACTCCTCCATTTTCCGTTTTATCTCCCCAGTTGGGATCTGGCCCTCCCTCAAATCACGTGCTTCTTGTTCAGACTGTTCTGCACGTGCGTGCGCAGCAGCTAAACTCTCCTCTAGTCTAGATACCTTCTCTCTCAGCACTCTATTCATCTGCTGTAGCTTATTCAGCTCAACTTCAGATGTATTCTCGCTCTTCAACTTAGCAATGTGCTCCTCATACTCGGACCTCACTCTCTCTAGGGTCTCCTGCATCTCCAGAATCTTAGTAGAGTTGTCAGGTGGCTTAGTGGCGGCTATCAGTGCCGCTATAGAATCTGGGTGTCGCTTATGAAGTGCCGACTCAAGCTCAGCTATCTGTCGCTTCAAATCGTTAATGGTTCTCATGCTATCTGCTGTTGCTGTGGCTACTATTTTCTGCTCGTGCTCGGAACTTTGCAGCAGTTTCACAGAATGCTGCAGTTCTGTGATCCTTTCCTCGCGACGACGGAGCAGATCTTTGTCTGTTCGTAGTTCGGCGTTTTCTCGCAGTAAGTTTTCTAGTTTCTCGTAGAGCTGATCTCGTTCTGCAGTGTGCTCCTTTATCAGGGAAGTTATCTGAAGTGTTTCTGTTAGCTTTCACATTTCTGCATATAATTAACAAACTTGGTCTTTCATCATTCGAAATTACTAAAGAAAATATATCCGAAAAGTTGACGGGACAAAAATTTCTCCGACGCCGACATCTCTCACCTGATGATCTACTTCGATAAGAGAAGAGTTGACGGCGACATCGTTAAACTCCCTGGGAGCGCCGCCGACGGAGCCCTCCAGCGACACAATCCTTTGTTTGTACATGATCTCCCGGTGTTTGAAGTCGTCCAACTCGGCTTGTAGGGCCGCTAGTTTGGGTAAGTTCGATACTTTCTCTGCCAGGACTTGTGTCTGTTGTTTCTGTTGTAACTGTCGGATTGTCGCCTGATGGAGAGGTAAGCTGTGTATTGTGTATTGTGGGTAAGATGTTAAGAGTTAGCTTGGAGTAACTTGAGTAACTGTAACATTATAAATTGTTATATGTGAGTAAGGTAACAACAACAAGTGTGTTCCCATGATAGATTACATCACATTGAACGTAGAACAACTAAAGGCTTAAAGAATTTCCGGAATGCGCACTTCTTTCTGCTCAAGGAGCTGTTTAAGAGCGACATTGTTAGCAGCCAGGTCCTTGTTCTCCAAGAACAGTCTAGTTATCTCCTCCTTCTGATGCTCCTTCAGTCCCCTTGTCTCCTCGTACAGCTTCACATTCTCAGTCTGGTATCCTGGGGTGAGGGATAATATCTAGTTTCATTGTGCTGCACTGGCACTACACTGTATCTGCTAAGTGCATGGTTCAATTTAGAAAAAAAGTTTGAAAGTTACCAACATATCAAAGGGACAAAAAGTAGATAACATAAGCAGATTCAGCAGATAAAGTAGATATCTAACCGCTGAGAAGGTTCTCTAACTCAGCTATCTGTTTGTTAAGCTGCTCTACCCTAGAGTCCGGATCTCCAGCAACCGCTCCTGTCACGTGGCCTGCACTCTTAACACGTGACTGCAACACATATACATCCTGCTTGTACTTGTGTAACTCCTGCGAGTGCGCGGCTTTGAGAGTGGTGATGCGCTCCTTGTGCGCACGCTGTGTCTCCTGAAGCTGCTCCTGAACCTGCACAAGCTCTCCTTGTGTACGTTTGTAGAGCTCCTTCCAGGCCTCCACGTCCCTGCAACATTGATCACGTGACCTTCTTAAGAGTAAAAGAAATGTTTAGCACTGATATAGACTTCTTGAGAGTAAAGGAAATGTTTAGCACTGATATAGACTTCTTGAGAGTAAAGGAAATGTTTAGCACGGAAATACACTTATGTATATGTATATATATATCTATGTATGTATATGTATGTATATGTATATGTATGTACTGTTTAGGGAGGACACCTACCCGTCCGACTGTATTACTTCCACCAAGCTCTTGTCAGTTAAAGCACAGGTCCACGTATTGCCCAGCTGTTGTTTAGACAACTTGGCTATCGCACTGGCGTTATCGTCTGGTAGGGGAATAGAGCATTTACAGGAAACCTAGTCTTACATAATGTCCCTTTTTGTTGTTTTCATATATCTGATATAAGTAAGGGTGGTGGGGAAATAGAGCATTTACAAGAAACCTAGTCTTACATAATGTCCTGTTTGTTGTTTTCATATATCTGATATTAGTTACTGGAAAAGTAGTATTACATAATGTCCTGTTTGTTGTTTTCATATATCTCATATAAGTAAGGGTGATGTAGACTAAACCAAGCAGAGGACGAACCAGTAATGTTTAGTTTCTGTGAAGTGTTAGGTTTGCCTCCTCTGATATAAGCAGCAACAGGAGACTCAGCAACTATCTTGGACTTGGAAACTGTCGTCTTGACGGGTATCTTCCTCTTAGTTGGGACCGGTCCTGAGTTGAAGTGTAAGTCGGGCGTTTTTAAATATTTCCTGAAATTTTCGCAAAAATGTAGAGTTACACCATACAATTCCATGAGTCGTGCATTTTTGAGCCGCCCTGACTCAAACATATGTAACCATGCACATGGTAAAAATTATTTCCCAATGGTCATACTAAATTCTGATTGTGCAATAAAACACTCCAATCACATTTCTTTAAATCACGACATTAATTGTTACTCAACAGCGATATTCTAATCACGATGAGGGTTAATTGTGCGGGCTATCATAGCTGAACACTCCTTTAGAGGATCGACTATAACTTCCTTTGTCCATGGACTGAGACTGAAAGCTTAACGTGTATAAACTATAAAAGAGAATCCAAGTTGGTTTCTTTATTCTTAAAAGCTGTTGTCACGTGACATCATAGAGTCAATGTGTTCACGTTCAATGCTCGTCTAATCCGAACTGCTTTGTTAGTCAATGAGACCCCGGGTAAACTCTGATATCTTCAATTTTCCATTTTATTTCTCTATTGGCTTAGTCCCGTTATTAAACTCTTTCAAAGCAATGAATTTGACGTCCGAATTTTTGGGAGGAGTGGGAAATTATTTTCATCGTGTGACAGGGTTTCTCGAAATTTATTGGTCGAAATTTAAAGGAAATCTTTGACATCAGAACAGGACATACTCAGAATCCAAGTCATCGTCGCATATAACTAACAGTTTATATAGATAACTAACAGTTTAAAGAAATTTTTCCAGGTACTAAGGTGGCGAGGTCTTTGAAATTGAAAGAAAACATTACCGACTCCTCTCCAAGAATCGTGGTGTCCATAACATACAAATTTACAGAATAACGAAATAAATTCCCGATAATTTTCCTCTCCTTGACACTCCACTCTTTTCTAGGCAATAAAAATCAGAGAATAAAAGTTGTTATGATTCCATTCCTATTAACTTTAAATTTTTAACTAATTATTTTTCTTTCAGATTTAGAATTCCTTTATGTTCAATTAATTATAACGAGAATTAGTTTACATCTTCAAAACTAAAGTCTCTCGAATATTGTGTTAAGTCTTAAACACATATTATGTAATCTCCTATTAACTCCAATTAACACAGATAACTAAAATCAGATGTTATTATGATGTAATCTCCTATTAACTCCTATTAACACAGATAACTAAAATCCGAAATGAAACTACCTGTTTTGATCACCCTGCTGGTAGTCGCAGCAGTACAAGCTCAAGACTGTACAGAGGGTTTCACCAAGTGTGCAGATGGAGTGCAGTGCATAAAGGAAGAGTATTGGTGCGATGGCGGGGATCCCGAATGTGACGACAGGTCAGATGAAGTAGAAGCAGTGTGCAGAGAGTACCAGTGTACCGCTGACTACGCTAAATGTGGGGACGGAACACACTGCACTGCCGTGGAGTACTTCTGTGACGGAGCTCAGGACTGCGCAGACGGATCAGATGAAGCTGACTGTAAGGGTGGTTATGTAAAGGACGGGAAATGTGAGGATGCTGACGTCATCATGTGTAATGACGGACTACAGTGTGTGCTGGACGAGTTCTGGTGTTCCGGCCAGAAAGCTCACTGTGACGACAAATCAGACGAGGCTGACTCCACCTGCCTGAGGTACACGTGTCTGGAGGGGTACGTGAAGTGTAAAGATGGCAAGCAGTGCATTAAGGAGAGTTATCTGTGTGATGAGGGGATTCCAGACTGTCACGATGGGTCGGACGAGGAGAATTGTTGACAATTAAACATTGCTAAGTAGAAAGTAAAACATTGCTAAGTAGAAAGTAAAACATTGCTAAGTAGAAAGTAAAACATTGCTAAGTAGAAAGTAAGTAAAACATTGTACGATTAGTAAACGAATAGGAGTGTGCTATCGGAAATTATTTCACGAGTGCCGTAGGCACGAGTGATAAATAATTTCCGATCAGCACACGACTAATGAGTTTACTAATTGTATTATCAACCGACTTAAATAATTAAAATACTAACAGGATTAAGAACAGCTTTCCCCTTCTTTTAAGTTATTGGCTTTTGAAAACCGTTGCACCAATATGCCGTGTAGCAATTTATGCACTCTATATCCAACCCGAAATAGGTTCAGTAAAAATATTCGTATAGCTAAGCAATTCTAATTGATTGTTGGTTTTATGAAGGAGCACATGTTTTGCAGCTAAGCCGCGAGAGTGTGACCATTGCGCGCACATCGCCATAGCAACATTTTACACGTATGTATAGGAGTGTGCTATCGGAAATTAGTCAACGGTACTTGGTAACACGGGAGGTTGATAATGCTAAGTAGAAAGTAAGTAAAACATTGCTAAGTAGAAAGTAAGTAAAACATTGCTAAGTAGAAAGTAAGCAAAACATTGCTAAGTAGAAAGTAGGTAAAACATTTTTAAGTAGAAAGTAGGTTAAATATAGCTAAGTAGAAAGTAGGTCATTATCTGTAATGATGAGCTCTTTTCTTAAAAAATTTTCAGACTGGGCAATTAGTAAAGACTACATAAAACAAGTTTACATCTTCTAAACATTTTTGTTCGGGCAGATAATAATAACTTTCTCATTTTACAAATCTAAAACATCGAGTGCTTTTTGGCATCAATTTAAAACTTTTTAATCTGTTATCTGACATAAATATTTGTAATCAGTAATCTGACTTAACTTTTTGGGATAACTGAGTTGTTCAAAATTGTTGTTCTACATAAAAATAACTTTTAAATTTTTCCGCTTGACATGTCAGTGAAGCGTCGATTCTCAAAAAAGGAAAAATGAAAATCGAACCGAAAATAAACCTTTCTTTATGACTCCATTTTTTAAAAGTTTATCAAAATTAATATGATTAGCAGAAAGTAGTGGAAAATGGTAACATCTTTTACAACGAGTATATAATCTTTCTCATTATAAAAATTGTATATTTATCCAAATTTCAGATCACTGAATTAAAAATGGCGGTTTACCGAAATATATTCGACTGAGGACTTGGATAGAAATATATTTGACTGAGGACTTGGATTGAAATATTTGAAGTTCAGTTTCCAGATTTTTGGAGTATCATTCGTGTTTCTATTGGGTTAAATCAAACTGTCCTTGTTCTAACAAACTACATGAACATAATGCTTAAATTTGATAATTTTTGTGCAAGAAAATAAACACTTCCCAAATTTACTCTTGTAGTAAAAGAATTTTGAATCTTGAGCATTTTAAAGGCATAAATTTAATATTTTGTTATTAAAATCAAACTTCAGGCTGACTTAATTTGCGCTTCATAGGTACAGCTACAGACTTTCAACTCTAACTCCACCCTTGTTCATGACATATCATGACGAACATCTTAACCGGGCCCAGAAAAATCTAAAAAAGTCAAGATATCTCTCTCTGAGATGTTGTCTCCTGCTTATTATAATGATGGGATAAACCACAGCATATATCAGGGACAAAGTTATCTCCGAGAAACCCATGAAGACTCCGAATTCCTCTCCGTGATGGAAAACAGTGGATTTCGTGGTGAAATAGGAGGCAATTAGCAGAAGGAAATAGGTTAAATGGCATAAACTAAACAAGGCCGAAATAAGGCAAATAGTGATGGAGACATGGCGAGTTGGATTGGGAACTAGCGGAGAAGTCTCGGTGCCTTGGAATGTCCTCCTCAGATGTGTTATCTGAACAATTATGCAGATCAGGAGAAGCAGAATGGGGAGAAAAACAAGCACAACACCTACTCCGACTACCACGTATCCGAGTGTGTCGTGGTCGAGAGAGAAATGCTTGTTTCGATACACAGTTGAACACACAGTAAAGTAGCCGTCATTGGTGGCAGCTTGAGAAGCAAGGTTCTCGTAGAGACACGTCAGACGGGCGAGAGTGAGCATGCCTGGATAAGGAGACAGAGCCGCCACAACTAGGTAGAGCATCTCGTAGAACGGGGAGGAGGCATCCTTCAGATAAGTGACATGAAGGAGAATAACTGAGATTGTGTCACTGAAATGTAACAGAGTAATTACAGTGCACAGTGAAAGGACAACTTTTCTCCAGCGAGAGACGGTGATTCTGCGGAAAGGGTTGACGATCTGGCGGGTGAAGGAGAAAGTGAGGACCATGTTAAGGATCTTGGAGCAGTTAACCCCGGGTAGGGACGTGACCATGTAGAAGAAGATACTGTTGTACAGCACCATGATGTCGAGGTGATCTCTAAACACCAGGATACTTATAACGGCCAAGACGAGGTCTGAAATTGCGATACCCATGAACAAACTGGGCACAAACCGAGCTCTGTCGTCAAAGTAGTGGAGTGTGATGATGACGTTGTGTACTAGCACGATTACGGAGAGGACCATTGTAGCTGGTGCCAAGTTGTATAAAGCCCCCTTGAACAGCAGGTATTCAAACACAACTGGTGGGATTGTGGTAGTATGGTTCTCCCCTGGCCGCGAAATCGGAAACATCGTCTTATGCTTTGGAAGAAAATGTTTATCATAAAACATTTATTATCGTAAAGATATCATAGTTTGCAGTACACAACTACAATGGATCCACCTACAATGGATCCACCTATAGTGCATATATATATTGTGCAAAAACACGTTAACAAGAAAACACTACACAGTAAAAAAACCTAACATTCAGACTCGACAAGAATGCCTGGACTTGCAGCATACTATACATCTAGGCTTCTACCACTACTACTACAACTACTACTACTACTACTACTACTACTACTACTACTACTACTACTACTACTATTACTACTACTACTACTACTACTACTACTACTACTACTACTACTACTACTACTACTACTACTACTACTACTACTACTACTACTACTACTACTACTA
>JH154786.1:96257-126703 GCA_000226015.1 Mnemiopsis leidyi | reverse complement strand
GTGAACGTATAAAGCCTTACTGGTAATTGAACCTGTCAGTCGGTCAGTCAGTCAGTCAGTCAGTCAGTCAGTCAGTCAGTCAGTCAGTCAGTCAGTCAGTCAGTCAGTCAGCCATAGAGCATGTGTGTCACCGTACAACTGAAAAGTATAAGTGTTTAACCGATCTTACTTTATAATACATGTAAGTATGTAACGTCAAATTGTAGTTCATGGTCCGTCTTCAGGAATATTACTGTACTGTACAATATCGTGTATTCTATTTCTCCGAAGTCTTTGAATTATTAATTCTATATACAATATTATTAATCATACCATGACTGTATAAACACATGGACGTTGGACATTATTGTGAGTGAAACCTTGATGTGTGAAGCGTGCATTATCAAAGATTTTGGAGCGTTCTTAGCGAATGTTGGGAACACTAACTGCCAGGTCACTCAATGGGTAGGGTCATAAGGCAGGACTTTTTATTGTATAGAAATTGTATTGCATCTGACCTAAATATCTAAAACGCTCTCTTCAAGCCATCAAGTTGCTTACAAAGGATATAACGACATATATGAGTATTATGTCATAAGGTTAACTTAACCTATTAACGAGCCCCCTTTCAAAGCAAAACTCGATTCGAAAGCAATACCGGTAATTATCAATTTTTTTATTAAATTTCCGTGAATTAATTGCCCATGTTCGTAAAACGGTCACCTCTTTTTAGATAGTTCATAGGACAAGAATAATTATTCTCGCAGCCAGATAATTCAATTGAGGTGCGGAGATAATTTTGGATAACCACACATCCTGTTCATACAGTCAATTGTAAATTGACAAACACACAAACCAACAAACAAACCCATTGTGATAAAGAGAGCGTCGTCCGGAGATGCGGCGTACTTGCCGGACAAGATGTCCGGAACACCGTCCCAGGGGTAGTTTGTGACAAGAGCTCCGTCGTGGAAACTGATACCCAAAACAGCTGGTACCCGAGTAGCCTGGTGTAATACAGAGGTATTAGAGATAGCCTCAATAAGTTATATTAGCCATGTTTTCTACAGTAAAACTGTCCTAGATGCAATTGTAAACAATGGGCTATTTTAGTCACTGCTTTCTATAGTGAAACTGTCTTAGAAACAAATCTTAACAATCACTGTTGGTTTCACAACTGCTCAATGTACTTAAGATTGTGAAGAACATAGACTCATAAAACTAACGTAGTTCATCAACATTTTAGTCTCGTTTGCAAATTTAAGGCGAGTTCCAGATTGCCAGCTAGAAGGGAAGTCCCGGTTCATGTCCGTACCATCGCTTGTGTACCTGACAAGTAATATATGATTACGTTAAGTGTTCACCTTTATGATTAAATTAAGTGATTGAAATTAAGTGTTCACCTTTATATTATAGTTTGTGCTAATGCAGCACGATTGTCATCTCATAGGATAGTCAAGTGTGACACTTCTTACTATTTTCCCATTTGACATTAATAAAAAGTGCTAGAAATGCCAAATTTGAGACTGAATTATCAGTTAAGCAGTTAGCACACTATATCTCTATTTACATTAAAAACCGTTTTTATGCCCACCGCTATCGTTGAATAAGTATAAAATCTGTATTGAATAACTAACCTGCCATCAACACCGGAACAGCTTTTTGTGGCACTTGCAAATCCATCAGGATTAATAGTGGGAAGCAAGTGAAAGACTGTTGTGGCCATGATGTCCCTTACGTCTTGGTCGGACTCATAGCTCATGGCCAAGTAATAAGCAAACTTGAGTAGTAAACCACGCCCCCTAACTTCGTTGCCATGCATGTTGGCAACATACTGAAGATACAAAGTCAAGCGGAATATCATGAATATTATCTGTGCATTTGGTTCAAAAATATTCAGAAAATACAATTTAAGTCAAATTTTATTCTATAAAACAACTAAAACATAAGTGTCAAAAGTTCCCTTTTGGAGACTGCCGCTGTTTTTTCTAAGAAAAGTTTAAAAACGGATAAAATTCTAAGACAGACCTTAACACTAGGCTTATTTGCAGTCTGCCAATTTGACACATCACTTGTTATCGTGATTTCATGGATATCATTATCGCCAGGTGTCTTCCCAAGGGAAGAAATTTTTACTAAATCAGGGTGCTGAAATAAGAGCAAATTAGTTCTAAATCATGTTTTTTCTTTGTTAATCAGGTACCTACAGTAACAGATTATAATCTGTAACACTTATTTAGTTAATGAAATAATCCAATTTAAAGTAACAATGAGAGATACATTTATGCTGTTGAAGTACAAGTGACTTAAATGTAATCTTAGTTATTTTTCTGAACTTGAGTCTCACAGAAGCAGTCTCTAACCTTCTCTTGGAGAGTTTCAAAACTTTGTCCAATATAGTTGTTGTCAAAGTAGGTGTTTAGTTGAGGAAATTCTTCAGCAGGGTCCCAAAATTGAAATGCATTGCTTCCAACAACTGCTAGAACAATCAAAGCAGCAGTAACTAGTGTCATAACATTTCCGGTATACAACTATAGTGCTTAAATGATTTCCAGCACCACTCTGTCTAGAAACTTCAAGCAAAAACCATAATTTACCTAAGAGAATTGTATTAGTTAAAATAACAATATTTCATACAGTTTGGAATTTGAATTGGGGGAGGGGGGTCAAGGTAACATTTGCACCTACATCATATTTTTAACAAATTTTATTAGAAAATTGCTTCTAACTATATTAGTGCACTGATGGTAATGTTGTTATACTGTCACTTTCGCATCATGTCAAATTAATTCTTAAATAATAACATTTACCAAGCGGCGTAACAATGCCCCAGCTATGCCAGAGGGCGCCGTCATAAGGGGGCATCAAATCATCATAAAACTATGGGCCAATTTTGCGTGATTGGTCTAATAACATCGCTATTTATCAAGATTTCCGGCCTTATTTTCAAAAATTGCTTACAATAAGCCCTTACCAGGGGCTCCACTTCGGGGCACCTTTTTATCGTGGAGAAGCACCCTATTGGGTAGACCTACAACGTTACCACACTGCATTTTCCAGGGCCAAGATCCTTAATTAAAAACCAGTTTTACTGTTAAATACGATTTTTTACTAAAATACGAATCAAAATATAGAATATAAATTCTGATCATTTCTCTGTGTTGTTAACGCCCTGCAAGGTGTGCCCCGCAGCAGTCATAATCAAACATTACTCTAAGCTGTGCCGTGTGAAGCACCCGGCACCAAGCACAAAAGTTCTATCTCTCAATAATTCAAGCTGACGACGAGACACATGTTTAACACATGTTTATTGAAAGCTTCTTCAACACCAAAACTCGTATCTATTTATGTCTATCAACCCCCCTACAAGTTCAAATTGAATAATTGAGCCAATGTGGGCTACAGTTACTATGGAATAAACCGTACAGAAAGTAGACACATTGCTTTAATTTCATCGTTTGCTACAAAAATCAAATTAGGATATTCCTGATCCCATCTGTCATGCTAGGAGTTTTGTGATAAACTTAAGCTGAAGTTTGGAATACCACTACCTAGTAGGGTCTCACCAATAGAAAAGCATCGTCAAAACTCATATAACAACGTAGCTCTATTGACAATATGCTTTGAAAGCAAATTTAAATTCACAATCTTTCCAAGAATTTTGCGTGGCAAGAGTTGGAACTAAACTGGACCTAAGATCAAGCTCAAAAACTTTAGTTTATGCAAAATTAACCATTACACTATGCATGTGTGATGTGTGATCGAGGTGGTGCAAACAGCAAAGCACTGCCAAGAGGCAATGTAGGCACATTACAACGCCCCATGCTCCCAGTTTTGGACATCTTCCTCAACCCCTGTAAAAGCATTAGGTACTTATTGAACTCTATAACCAGATTCTCTTAAGGATCTTGCATTCTTGCTTTGATTTGAAATTTACCACTTGGGTAGTTGACAAGGAACAGAACATTTAAATGAAGCCTTTTTATCAACGGGCGATGCGCGTCTAGAATTTTTTTCGAAAATGTCGCCAGGCCAGAAATGCGTGAGAGCGTGATGGCCGGGACAGTAGGTTATTAACCTACAACCTTTTTACAGTATATTTTTCAGAATTTTGAATAATTTTGAATTTAATTTTCAGCAGTAAGTCTTTCGAGGAGGACCTAGGGACGAGATCATAACATTTAACATCTTTATGTAACATATCCAAACCGGTTGTCAATTTCTTTGAAAGATTATAAAGATAATTAGGTGGTGTAGGGGCTTTGATGCTAGCTTGTAGCTTTTACGCAAAATACTTGAGTTCGAAATTCCAGTGAAGTAGAGGCAGTTGGGTAAAGTTTGTCGATGTGTTACCGAAATAGAGCTGATCGCCTCGTTTTCTAGAACAGTAGTGTCTACCGTTCTTAAAATGGTTTGTCTGAACGTGGCCTGGAAGTCCCTAAGGAGCTTAATGACATCATCATTTTCCAAAGCCTTTTCTCTCTCAAATTTTCAATCGGTGAAGAATACTGTTCAAGAGGAATTGAAAAGTTACTCGTCTGTACTAACTAAGAGCTGCTCTGTCGCTTTCTCTCCGAAGAAACTGGAAGCTGTGGTTAAAAAAGTGACCGTCACTGAAGAAATGAGCAAGAATGCTATTGTATACGGACTGGTTGAAACAGAGCATGAAACTTTATTGAAGAAAGTTGAAGTCTTGGCGGAAATTAGAGAAAAGCCAAATCTGACGAGCTGTAGTAGAGTTGGCATAAAGAGAGATAATGCAATCAGACCTGTGAAGATAACACTGAAAAGCATCGATCATGTCTTACTCTAAGATCTACATATGCCCCGATAGAACAGCAGAGCAAAGAAAAGCCGACAAGCGGCTGTGGAAACAGCTCAATACTAAGAGGAAGACGGAGCCTGAAAAGGATCATCGTATCCAGAATGGCAGAAGAGTGAGCTCCGAGAAGGACAGTAAACCAGCTGTTTCTAACGTTGGTTAGATATGTGATTTTTATCATAGTTCGAACATTAACATTTTTTGGACATAATATAATCATTTTTCATGGCGTTGTGGTTCAGCATGTATATGGAGTATAGGACGACTATTATTCCTTAATCTGTACTCTTTTTATAGCAGCCTCTTCCATAATATGGTCCAAAGTAATTGCCTGGACAGTCAGATGTTCGTTTATATGTGTTTTGGTAACCCTATGCTAACCAGAGCCCTTTTGCGCGCGTGGCTATTTTAGCTGCGTAGCAGCCGTTTGCTAAGCCAACATAGCCCTGTGGCTCGCGTGCTGTGAGCGCCCTAGCTTTTGCGTTGTACAGCAGCGCGCACCCTCCCGTCATTTATTTTCCTCATTCGCTTCGAATGAGGGTCGGAAAAAGTCAGACAACAGCCGCGCGCGTAAGCACCTGGTTAGGGTGCGCTTACTCACGCTACTATGCGGCCCGCGCAAAAGGACTAGGCTCTGGTTTTAACGGGCGATGCGTGTCTAGAATTTTTTCAAAATTCGCCTGGCCTGGCCATAAATGCGTAAGAGCGCGTGATGGCCGCGACAGTAGGTTATCAACCTACAATAGGCCAAAAGCTCCCGACAGGGCTGAGGGCGCGCGCAGCGCGAGCCACAGGCAGACAGGCCATGTT
Source organism: Mnemiopsis leidyi (assembly GCA_000226015.1). Classification (NCBI taxonomy): domain Eukaryota; kingdom Metazoa; phylum Ctenophora; class Tentaculata; order Lobata; family Bolinopsidae; genus Mnemiopsis; species Mnemiopsis leidyi. The sequence continues at coordinate 121,092 of JH154786.1, read as the reverse complement.
GGCTTAGCAACCGGAACCCTATTTTCATCACTTATGTTGTACAGCAGCGCGCACCCTCCTGTCATTTTATTCCCATATTCCCATTCTATTCGCTTCGAATGAGGGTCGGACAAAGTCAGACTCAGACAAATATGAAATAATCTATATTTTCAATATTTTTACATTTACATTTACTTTCATGTTTAATTGGAGGAAATACTAATAGTCGAACAAATACAATTACAAGTATTTAAATCTATTTAATGAAAGGACATAAGAAAATGGAGAAATCATTGGGTCCAGAGTTATATTGCACAACATCACATTCACATATCAATTCTGTACTATCAGCATAAATATTGAATATTTCCCAATACAACTAAAACCCCTCAGTGCTCAGCTTCTGTTCAATTTACTATGTGTCAAAAGTTCAAACTAAGCATTCAATATTTAGTCCAGGATGGCTACGGCTGAATTTTCGATGCTAGGCTTGGCATGGCGTATTTAGAGGTTAGTATAAGTAAGTGAAATAATAATGTAATATGATTATGAAAGTCAATTGACCTGTTTAACTTTAAGTCTTGTGTGGGCTCGTGTAATCTGCATTCTAAAGTTGGGCAAAACGTCACTGAAACAGTGAAAGTGGAAGCGTTGCACTGAAATTATATCTTAGACTTAGACTTAGAGCAGCAGAATTTGTAGGTTGATAACCTACTGTCGCGGCCATCACGCGCTGTCACGCATTTCTGGCCTGGCGAAGAAGAAATTCTAGACGCGCATCGCCCGTTGAAGCAGAATTTGTTGAAATTTTGGCCCAAGCCTTTGCCATAGACGAGCGTACAACTTAATGGCATTGACTGAAACGTCGACAAATTTTGCAGTAGAAAATCAGAATGGAGACCTCATTTGATTAGCCCCTCGTTAAAAATCATGATCTAAAGAGAGATAAAAATGCAGACCTGATATCGCCTGTAATTTTCTACAAAAAAATTACCTGGGAACCACGCAGCGCCCGGTAAAAGATAATGTAATCTTTTCTGGTCCTGATCCGTGTAGAAATACGATAACCTACGATTAGTATAATTTTGAGTTCTAGCAGGGGCCCCATCCTCAGGCCGGTTAAATTTAATCAGACTAGCTTTGTCTTAATTCTTCTCCTTTTTTGTTCTAGTTCCTTTCTGTTGTTGCACTTGCAGGGCGCTGCGTGGCCCTTCCTTCAGTCATAGACAACGATGACTGAGGTATCAAGGTAACCCAGAACCCTGTTCCCGTTACCTTGACGTTTTCCTCCCCTCCTACCTACTTCCCTATGACCTATGTTGAGTTCTGTCAAGATTTGACCGGGCCATCAGATCCTCTGACCACCCCACAACGACGTAAATCCACGTTCGTTTTTCCAGCAAAGCAGAGTGTTCTTGTTTCTCTCCTCTTTCTCCTTCCTTTATTTTACCTTCTTTGTTGCGGCTATACCCGACTCTCGCAGCTCAAACTTCAATTTCAAAACTGACCGAGATCGTTTCGATAGAACGGAAGACGGATTTAATCTCGTCAACCAAGTTTTGGCCGTGTTTGTAGTCAGATAATATTATCATAAAGCGTACTATCGCATGAAATCAGATCGTACTTTATAGCGAATGTAATCAAATTATACTTTTTATTCATATTAACGGCCCTGCTGTAATACACCTGTGTCACTTGTATGTTTCAACCTAGATTGGCACTGTGTATCAGTATGTTGATGTGGAACTAGCTGTTCTAGTGCTATAGTGCAGCATTTTCTATAGTTTCTTAGCCGTTATGCAAATGTGGTTGTTCGTAGTACCCAATACCGATCCGTACCAATACGACTAACTCATTTAATCAAGATTCAGGTTTCGTCAGACATGGCAGAAGATCACGAATATCACTTAAAATTCATGAAGAGAGCAGTCGAAGTGACGCTGGAGGGACTCAAGATAAACGGAGGGCCGTTTGGTTGTGTTATAGTGAAGGACGGGAAGATAGTAGGAGAAGGTCACAACATGGCGGTCATCAACAGCGACTCAACGGCACATGGCGAGATTTCAGCCATACGAGACGCGTGCAAGAATCTCAGTAAGTAAAGCTCATAAGACGTTTAAAACCCATTCAGAATTAGATACTCTTATTCATTTCAAGTCAGCTTCTATGGATTGAAGTAATTTCGCGAAATACCAATGTGCATTCGACTCAGAGTTAGAGGGCAAGTACAATTCCTCCAAGTCGAGCAGACAATTTGAGATTTTTGAACTACTTTGTGGCTAAAAATGGTTCTAGCAGAATTGTCGGCAGAACTTAGCTCGAAAGCTTATCACAACTAACAATGTCACCGAGCAGCTACTATAGCTCACGGTCTAGTCCAAGCTGGACAACTTCACTTCAGAGGGCTGAGATCCTAATACCACGACACGATAGTGACACCTCTGACGGCATGGTTACTGTGTAACACCTTAGGCTGCTCAACAAGAGCAGAACGATTACGAGGCAGAAACCCTCACAACACGACAAGTTTCGAGATCACGTGACACTGGTCACGTGCAAGTTTCCAGGTTATATACACACGTGCAAGTCTCAAGGTTATTAGGGTGGTGGCAACCACCCCAGAAAAGACACTGAACCAAGAATTTTTGAACCTCGTGACTATTCTCAATCGATTTTTCGTCAAATTTTAGCCCAGGTTCAAAAAAAGAAAAAAAGTTGCCTCCCCCCTAGTATGACAACATGAAGTTTGGTAGCTTCAAATCCAAAAAGTCATCATGTGACCCCTTATGTGACCCCTTATAAGGCCCCAAAATGGAAATTTCCAACTTCAAGATAGTAAAAAAGTAAAACCATTATTTTGACATAAAATTTGAATTTTGACGAGAAATCCGAATTTTATAGTTTCGAATCTAAAAAAATGATCACGTGACCCCTTAAGTGACCCCTTATAAGGTTCAAAGATGAAAATTTTCGACTTTGAAATAGGAGAAAAGTTAGACAAGTATTTTGACGTAAAATTTGACGAGGAATCCGAATTATATAGTTTCGAAGCCGAAAAATGAAAATTTTCATCTTAAAATTACAAGGAATCTGAAAATCACGTGCCTTTTCTGGCTGGAGGCACGCTTTGCGACTGATATACACACGCGCCAGTCTCCAGATTATTAGGGTGGTGGCAACCACCCCAGAGAAGACACTGAACCAAAAATTTTTGAACCTCGAGATTATCTCAATCGATTTTTCGTCAGATTTTAGTCCGGGTTGCCAAAAAAAAAAGTTACCTCCCCCTAGTATGACAACAGTAACTATGCTGTAAACTCTGCTATAGCAGCTGTGCTGTAAACTCTGCTATAGCAGCTGTGCTGTAAACTCTGCTATAGCAGCTGTCCTGTAAACTCTGTTATAGCAGCTGTACTGTAAACTCTGTTATAGCAGCTGTGCTGTAAACTCTGCTATAGCAGCTGTGCTGTAAACTCTGCTATAGCAGCTGTGCTGTAAACTCTGCTATAGCAGCTGCGCTGTAAACTCCACAACATTTTCAGAGGCGTGGCACCTGGAAGGATGCGACCTTTACACAACCTGCCAGCCCTGCCCCATGTGTTTCGGAGCGATACACTGGGCTCGTATAAAGAGAGTCTTCTATGGTGTGAGTGATGAAGACGCTGCCAAGATCGGATTTGACGACTTTGGGTATGATGAGGTGAAGAAGGATATTACAGACCCTACAAAGAAGATACCCTTCCAACAAATAGGGCGGGAGGATGCTTTGAAAATATATGCTGCTTTCGAAAACAATCCGGATAGGGTCGTCGATGCTCCAAATTACAATAAAAAATAACTTTAAAGAAAACCGTCCGTAAAAACCGGTTGTAATCGGGTTATTTACTATTGTGTTATACTTATAGGTAGGATTACGGAATAAATTCCTTTATGGTGCGACGTGTTCATTTTCCTTTTAGTAAACCTTTTAATTTAGTCTTATAATCTTTTAATTGAGTCTTACATTTAAATCCTGTAATAAAATTTAAATTGTTTTATCGAGCTCAATCCTGTTCAGTACTTTAAAACGTTACATTTTCTTTTAGTCAGTGCCCACATAATGGGTATATTAAAATTTCTTTAAAAACTTTAAAAATGATTTGTTTTCATTTGAATTTCTACCAGACCAAACTTACTTCTGTAATTGTATCGTTAGTTTGAGCCATGTAGATTGTAGATTTAAGCATAATTATATCAAAATTCGAAGCGGATTTAGGCATCTTACTGACCAGTTGAAACGAAATGTAACAAACAAACTATGAAAAAGGTTCATCGGGCTTCACTGAGAGATTACAACAAAAAGTGATGACAATAAGTGACAATAAGTTATTTACCCTTTGATTGATACGAAAAGCGTTTTAACTTCTCAGCAGTTCTATCATGAAATAAAGAAGTTTCCGGACGTTTGGTAGTCTTTGCTGAGAGTTCGTTTGGTGTTACGTCATCAGTCAAAGGAGTTACGTCACCTTGACAACCGATAGGTTCAACTACAATGGGAGACAGGCTGAAATGAGGAGGAGGAGCTTTATTTTCTTTAGCTGAGCTCATCAGGCCAACTGATTGAGTGTTAACGTAAGGGGTGAAAGAAGGGGCTGCTTCAGTAACTGTAGAGGCGTTCATTTCTTGGCTCTCAGATAAAGAGTCAAATTTGGCGTACATTTTGGTCACAGGAGTGTTAAGTCTATCGTTAGATGTTTTTTCTGAAATTACACTGTCTTCAACATCATCATCGACAGGATTGGACTCAGTGGGATCCAGTACTTCTAAATCTGAACTCTGATCCGACTGAAAGTAGGTCGAGGTTTTGTCTTTCCCCAGTGCAGTACCTCTAGACGGACCAGGCTGTTTATCTCCACTAGTGAAGCTAGGAGATAATATGTCTGAGAAGTCCTCGTTCAGAATCGCATCGAGAGGTTCCTCAAACTCCACCGTCCGTGTTTGAACCGCCGTTTTCGCTCTTTTAGCGGCTTTAAAATTGCGGACTAATTCTGCAAAACTTGTCTTTCTAGGGGCGGTAGATGTGCAGGTGGACAAAACAGAGTGTGGCCGTGGGGTTGTTACCGCTGGGGAGGCAATTGTTGTCTGTCTGGGGAGAAGATGTCGGTCCATTACTGCAGGCGGCTTTTTACTGACCTTTGTAGGTAAGTCTGACTTTAAACTGTCGCATTTTGGGAGCATGTCTGTATCTGGACTGTCGACATTGTCATTCGCTCTTTTCTCATTTTGTAGCTGCAGCTCTTTTCGTAGCTCCTGTGGAAATACGACGTCACAGATTTGGACATATTTTAGACATATTTAAAATCAATAATTAATTAGCTATTGCTAGTTGTCATACTACAGCATCGAGAAAAATGTACTCTTCCATCAACAAAGTACTAGAATACTAGTACTATTCTGAATAAGGAATTTCAAAGAGTTAGAAATTGAATATTTTCTCCTTGGGGCTCCTTGGGGCTCCTTTGGGCTCATTTTTTCATCCTGAATGATACTGATACTACCAACTACATGTTCTACATTGATGATATAGATAGTAATTTAAGTTTTCGATAAATTATCATGAGTTAGAGCAAGAAGAAAAAAGAGTTACTTTAACTTTCAGAGACAAAGAGAACCGTCACCTAAACACCTGTGTTTTATCACGGCGAGTGTCGAGTGAGTACTGTAGTATGAGTATGACACACTTGTACAAAATATCACGCCCTTCAAGGCATCTGTTCTTTTGTGGTTTACATTTTGTGTTGCGCTTGGACGTAAAACGTGTTTTTGTTTTCCTTTATTTATTAATTATTTAAATTTATTCAGCTATCTTGTGGTTCGTTTGTTGTAGTAAGGGGTGGTTCGTTTGTTGTAGTAAGGGGTGGATCAAGTATGATTACGTAATGATTTTTTGATAATGATGTTCGACAAATAACAAACAAGGAAGTTCGACTAATTATTTTGATATATTAACTTTTTCTGAACAATTTAACTTCAGTTTTATGATTTATTATGACGAATATCAAGTTGACGTAATGGCTTTGAGATAGGGCATGAAACAGTCTCATGCCCTTAACTGTTGAATAGGGACGCTACGACGTCGGGTATATAATTTTGAACTGATTTTTCTTGGAAATAATTGAGTGTGATATCTGTTTGCATCTTATCTATGTGAATTTAAACTTATATCTATTCTCTATCTATCGAAGTAGCACTGTGTCTGGAAAATCCGTCCGGCCGTTTTTGAAGGGCCCTTTAAAATAACGTATTCATTGAACGGTTTAGGGGCTTTTGAAAGATTTCTTGAAAACGAGACTTTGATTTTGCTTGGGGCACTAGAACCAGCTTCATAACCCTAGATATAAGACTAATGTGCAGTATTATCCAACTATAGCCAGCTTATTCCTTCTCGACATAAAACCTTCCCTGCTTGACTTCACATCACACTATCACACTATCACACTAATGCTACATCGTGTCATCATCCTCAGCTGCTCGGCGCTCGCATGTCTGGACATGGTCTACGTTAGAGGTATTTTCGTATTTGTTCCATGTCATAGGTAGACACTAGACTGGTTTGTTTACTTTGAGGGAGCGCCATCAAGTTGACGATGCTAGCTACTAGTTTTCAGCGGAACTAACTTTTTGCTCCTTGATCCTTCCATTCAATTTCATTTGATTAACAGCAATTTCCCAGCAACATCGTCATATCTGGGTATTATCAGCTATGTTAGTTATTCAATAAAAATGTTAGTTACTTAGCATCAGCGTAAGCAACTTGTATATCATGTGTGTTAGTGTTGCAGTACTATACGTAGCTTCTGTACGATGTACTGAAAATATTGTTTACATAACATGTATATAGGTACGAACCATTCATTATGTATTCTACTTAACGTACGCAGGTGCTATACATTGTTTATACATAAAGTACATACTGGGCTCAGGGTTAGTGTTATCAATGATAATGAAAACGGGATCAAATGTAAAAACTTCCTTGCACTCCTCAAACTACAGTTCAAAACCTATGGTCGTTCGATTAGAGCACAGATTTTGGAACTTCCGTGGGTGTCGAATTTTCGTGGGCCTAGCTTACGTAAATACGTAATCAAGATTTGTATAAGTAAAAGGGGCAAGATTTCGGAGATTTTTGCCCCGTTTACTTATACAAAGCCCGCCCAGTCTTCCTTTTAAGGCGAACAAATTTTAAGAATGTTACCTCGAAACATACTGAAAGTGTTTGTGATCTGAAGTAACGCTTTGTGTAAATTATCATATCGTCTCTACCTTTGGTGTGCAGTGCCCCTAAACTTAGCAAAGAAGAATCGATCACAAATATTGAGATCTGGACATTCAGGAACATTGAACAATCTCCACTTGACTCCAAATAGGCCCTCGTTGTGGCTGCTTAATGTGATGTGGCCTTGTTTCTTTTCACATTGGTTTACTAAATCGGTTCCCTGTGTCACAGGGGCCCTGTGTCCTTCAAAGCCCCCACCTTATAGTCAGCTGTGACACACACCGTAATAGCCATTTGTTTGCTTTTTAAAATTAAATTTCTTAGATTAAGTGAGCCACCCTCAATTGAAGCTATTCACAGCTGTAAAGTTCTTGAGCCGGGTGTGAAGACCATTGCTTGAAACCCCCCGGTTAATTCGGTTGCCTTACTTAAAGCCTGCTAGATCGTAAGATCCGAAGAAAGTTTTGCCAAACTTCATTTGATAAACAGTGACACTGTGTTATACGTTCTAGTACGGTTTGTTCAGTGTAAATCGTTTCGCTACAGCCCTAGTATATGGCGTATCTTTGAGTAACAGCTGCTGCGAAATGCAAATCAATCTGAGATCTTGATAATCTAGGGTATTGATAAGTTTAATAATAATTTGCAGATCTAGTCCTAAAGCTATACCCTAGATCAGTTGACGTTGTGACTAATTTACCTTTGTCATGATATGCGACTCCATTTGCGCAGGGCAGGCGAGCAGGTTGAGGAGGGGGTTAGCACCTCATCATAATGCCAGATCATAGCGAGACTAATGTTCGAGAGATAGATACCCGACTAAGGTTCTATAATCACCTGGGTATTGACGTGGAAGGAGGGCACCTCACTCAGCACCTCGGTCTGGGGAGGCGGTGCTCTGTTCTCCCCCATCTTGCCCCTTCCTTGTAACCGTCCGGATTCTCCTGGTAACGGTGCTACTGCTGTCTCGCTCTCTCCAAAGTCGGGGGGCAGACCCAGCACTTCCAGAACTAGTGACTCTGACGGACACGTTGAGTTAGATGTACGTTTTGTTGGAGCGATTTTTGATCAACTTACACGATTTGGGCATAAGGCTATAATTGGGGCAGGGTACTGAACAAGATAAGCATTGACGAGATGATATCCGTCTAACGTTCTAGGAAAGCAGCAAGCTGCGAGCCGCGCGCGAGTCGGGTAACACCTCGGCTAGATAGGCCCTTACTTTGTTTGGTGAACTCCAGTTCAGGCTGAGCGGGGAAGACAGAATGAAGGACGCTGACACTGCCCAACAGCGAGGAGTTCAACATGGTACACTCCACAAGCGAGATCGTAACTATCGCATCCTCCAGCTGTACACTCTCGTGCATCATCAGCTTAGCGTGGGCTTGGGACAGCCTGAAATATTACAGCGGGGTTTAGGCTAAAGAGAAGACCAGCATTGCTATTTATTGGTGGATAATGTAATACTCATTATCAAATCTATTAAGCTATTATTCAGGGGACCTAAATTTGCTAAAAGTACTGGAAAGTACTGGAAGTGGAAAGATGGAATTAATGCAAGGTTGTTTTAGTTAACGGACAACGATATTTAATTTCAATTCCTTAACTCGTAAACTTACATAGTATGATTGTACAAAATATGTTGATAGTGTGCGGTATCTTATGGGCACTAGCACAAGCCAGTGAGTATTTTTGTATTATTTACTTCTTCAGTTTACTATACAGTGTAACATAGACATACTAAGTGTGGGGACTCAGACCCCCTCTTTCTCAAATAAGCCAATTCAATAAGATTTAAACGCAAGATGTATGATTTTCTGTTAAGGAATTGAGATTCAAGCCAAGGTTCAACCACAATAAACAAATAATTTTTTTCAGCACGACCGAAAAATAGTGTGCTAATGGACCTGGTAAAGAAGCCATGCTCAGAGAGTGACGTCACTGCTACTCAACATTTACCAGATCCGCTCAGAGATAAGATAGACGCTTGCGACGGGAACACGGACACATTCTACCACTCTAAAGACGACATTGGAGAGAAAAACCCTCGCCTAACTCTTAGTCTAGATGGGACATATGTCATCAAGACAATCACAGTGGTGAACGTCCATACGGGAGCATATTGTGAAAGTAATTCAGTTCATTGTACAGAACGAATAAATGGGGCTAAAGTAGAGTTATTAACAGGTTTAAAATCGAATAACCACTTCTCAATTTCCAGCTAACAACTTCTGAAATAGCAACTAACAACTTCTCAACTATCAACTAAAAACTTATTAAATAACAACTAACAACTTCTTAACTTGTTATCTGGATAAGTTCGAGATTTTTTGTAAAGATCATGTTGTACAAAAAAAACACACACATAATTTTAAACTGATTTCAGACGACGCTGTTGTTAAAGAATGCGGAGAGATAACGGTGACTAACAACATTTTGACTGCTGAGGCTCAAACCTATCCTATAGACTGTGGTGTCGGAATAGAGGGGAATAAAGTGAGAGTTCGACTTGAAAACACTGTTAATCCCTTAGAGATAGCAGAGATCAGTGTGATGGGATATCGTAAAATCGGTGAGTTATAAGATCAATTCAGAATCAGAAATTCGTTACGCTATAGTCTGTATTAGAGTCCATAAGAAATATAACAAATTATCACAACTTTGACTCAGTTAAAACCCGGGAAATTTTAAACAGTCAAAGTTGTGAGTCATTTCAGTTGAAACTGAGCTGCATATTTTGTCACTAACAGTAACATAAACCAACTTTTGTCGAGGTTGGTCACCTTACTCCTCAGTTATGATATCAGGTATGAGGACAGGTAGTCGCTGTGCACCCAGAGTTAGTCGACAGTGGTAAGTAAACACACACACGCACACACTCAGACACACAGACACACAGACACACAGACACACAGATACACATACACACAGACACACACAGACGCACACAGACGCACGCAGACGCACGCGGACGCACGCGGACGCACGCACGCACGCACAGACACACACAGACACAGTCACACAAAATGATAAATGATATCTATTATTTAACTATAATTTATTTTAGAATATCAAAAACTTAAGGAGCAACCAATTTAATTGATTTTAGGTAAATTGCGTAAAAAAGGAAAATACTATGTTTCTGATATGGGGATATCCCTACTTATTCTAAAACTGTCTTTGTATGCTTTTATCAAAATCAAAAAAATAGAGTTTTCAAAAAAGATTATTGCCCATATATAAACCATCCATTTTCCAAAACTCATACAAGTAGAATTACAATGAAACTTTTAAAGATCGAATGACGACTTCTCAAGAAACTCCGGGAATTTTTTTAAAGGCTATAATAATGACTCATCATTTGCTAAATTGCAACAATTTCGTACACGAAACACTATCAGTCGCTGTTGGTAGTGTAGTAACCTAAGGTTGGCAACACTGTATTAAGGGCTAAAAGTGCTAGCCATAAGCACGTCAATTTGAGTGACCCATGTCACCGACTGAGCATAGTACATATGTTTTTATCTTTAAACGATGGACCTCAGACAATTTGGGAGGACATTTTCCCTATCACGTGACAGCGTTTCTTGAAATTGATTGGTTGAACCTGGCTTCAGCTGACCGCCTAAAATTTTGATCCCACTTGCAGTGCCAGCTATCACAGTTTCTAACAGTACTTTTGTCTGTCGTCGGCAGGACAAGGTATGTTTTATTGGAATAAATTAGAATTGTGCGAAATTACATCATTATCTGTTCAAATCTGTTGTTTCCCATTACCAGCTACTATTCTCGACCTGGATAACGGTCTCTGGCAATACTTTTTTCTCCGTTCTGAGCAGAGGCAGGTGTATTTTATCGGAGTCAGAAAAAATTCTGTGAATTTTTCTGTTCAGATTTTAGTATATCAGATTTAGTATATCAGCAGCCGCATGAGGATCTCTTCCAGCTTTGTGTTTTTCGAATACTTACAGTAGTCCCATTGTCACACGCTGCTTTAATAAATTCAATCCGATCAACTAACACACAGACTTCGATGTTTCGAAATATTGATATTCTCCGATAGTTTTCTATTCATGAAACACTGAGACGTCAGCCTCGTCGCGATATTTCTTCTCTGTATCCAGTCAACGCTGCTGCTCGTATAAAGCGAGCACCGATTCACTTCTATTGAACAAGATTTCATGAAATTAACCCCACTTCAGAAATCAAAATTTTGTTTCAAACATTTTTAGATGTGATTCCGTGTTTTCCCTGTTCGTTATATACTCCACGGTTCGTAATTCCGTGCCAGTTGTAATCACTAATCACGTTCGTAAATCAATAAATACTTAAAGTAAAAATTAAAAGTAAAAAGTGGAAACTATTTTCAATTGCACTATCGCAGTATCGCAGTTCGTACTTTCGTAGAACGTTACAAGGATGACAGGATGTACTATGTAGCAGTACTCAACAGTTAAGTTAGCAATAGTCTAGATTGGGAAGATTTGACCTGTCCCGGAACTGACTGACTCTTATTTTGTTTCCCATTACCAGCTATTATTCTCGACCTGGATAACGGTTTCTGGTAACACTGTTTCTCCGTTCTGAGCAGCAGCAGGTTTATTGTATCGGAGTCAGGAAGAATTCTGTGAAATACTCTGTTCAGATTTAGTATATCAGCAGCCGCATTAGGATCTATTCCAGCTTTGTGTTTTTCGAATACTTACAGTCCCATCGAAGTCACATGATGCTTGAATGAGTTTAACTAGAGCATCTGGCACACATAACTTCCGTTCCGAAATATTGATATTGTCCGTTAGTTTTCTATTCATGAAACACTGGGACGTCGAGCCTCGTCGGTTACTTGTTCGCGACATTTCTCTTCTGTATCGACTCAACACTGCTGCTATGAAGCGAGCTTCCAGTAACTTTTAGTTTTATCGAACAAGATCTATATCATTAGACCCACTTTTTTCCATTTTCAAACTTAAAATGTTTAATTTCAGAACGGTAATTTTTCATTCTACAGTATTGCATATGTGATTGTTTGATGTTTTTATCACGGAGATAGAACTGTATTGGTTCAACATGCTGGTAAAATATTTGCCTGCGTTTTGGATACTATGTATCATATTTCTATCTCAAGCTGGTGAGTACACGATACTTCCTCCTTCAAATTTTACAACTGATGTTTCTAGTTTTCAGCAAAGCGGTGACTATATTCTTAACGAAAAGTAGCAGAAACTATTCAAAATTTGCTAATTTTCGTGTTTGATGTCGGAAGGTCTCAATTTCCTATTTCAGCACGACGGAAAAATAGTGTGCTGACGGAGCTGGTAAAGAAACCCTGCTCAGATAGTGACGTGACGGCTACCCAACATTTAATTAACCCGCTGAGAGTTAAGACAGATGCTTGTGACGGAGACACGGAGACATTCTACCACTCAATAGAGGAACCTCAGGAAAGAAACCCTAACCTAACTCTCAGTCTAAATGGAACATTTGTCATCAAGATAATCACAGTGGTGAACGTCCATACCGGAAGATACTGCGAGACCAATGATGAAAAGGCAAAGATTTGTACAGAGAGAATCAACGGAGCTATAGTTGAAGTGCTAGCAGGTTTGTACTTTGTACCCCCCACACCATTTCTCCATTACTTGCGGCATTGCAAAAATGTGATGGGTACCGTAAAATTCTGCTCACGTCTATAAAATCAATAAGAATCTTACCGTATCATAAATTAATGCTGCATATAATTTACCTAGTTGAACGGTTACAGAAAATTACAGGGTAAAATAAATTATTTTGTGTGGTTAATTTTCAATTTCATAAGAACTGTGTTATCGACCACATTTTTCGTACATCAGTATCACTTATACATTACAGACGAAGTTGTTGTTAAAGAATGCGGAGAGATAACGGTGACTAGCAACACCTTGACTGCTGAGGCTCAAACCTATCCTATAGACTGTGGTGTCGGAGTAGAGGGGGAATAAAGTGAGAGTTCGACTTGAAGAAACTGATAAACCCTTAGAGATAGCAGAGATCAGTGTGATGGGGTATCGTAAAATCGGTGAGTTTCAAGATTTCAACACAGGTATTGAAAAGTATTGGTTATTTATTTGATAAACACATCTTAGGTATTTTTATATTCAAGAATAAGGTTTTTTGTTTATTTTCAGTATCTGTGACTAACTTGCTCCTTAAAACATGGGAAGTTTTAAGGAGCCACGATGTGTCTGTTCTTTTTTGAATAAAAACTCATATGAATTTCATATGCCATTAAATACGATGCCCACATGGCTGGATAGCCGTCGCGGAATTTGTCTGCTTCTATTTTAAATATTATTTCATATCCTATTATTGCTGTAGAATTTATTTTGAATAAACACTAACTGGTATTTCAGACCAGTTCCCAATCAATAATAACCTATGACTAAAGAGCCGTCCATTAACCATTTAATCAAAGAACAACAGAAGCGGAGAAGCCAGCCAATTCATGGGAAGGAGTCGGAAATGTGTCTTATCATTTGACAAGGATTGACCAATGAGGAACCAGATAACGACCAATGAATTTCGAGAAACCTGTCAGGTGATAGAAAGATTTCCGACTCCTCCTCAAGAATGCTGACGTCCATTACATCGAGAAACCTTTATAAGAACATCTCTTTGAACAGAAATGTTAAATCCAAGGAAAAAAGACATAACCAGACGTCTTTTCTCCATCTCCTTACTCTCCAGGTAACCAATCTAGCGACAGTATCTTATTAGAAATAGTGTTGTAAAAAGACCAACAAATTTGCAGATATAACTAAGCTGGTCCTAGCTATCCGGGTGTTCTGGAGAGTAATATTTGTTATTGTTTGTTTTATTTCGTTGTATTTAGCTTTATGGGTACAAAGTTATATCCAGGTCGATATCCAGATCTACAACCAAAACCTAACTACATAATTATCATAACTCAAGTCGGTTTCTGACTTGGCACAATCTACAAAGTAGACAGGGTACTTTTTAAGAGATCGTGAGTGTTAGCGGTTTGCTCTATTTGAATAAACTTGCTGTACCATCAGTTATACCCTATGAGATAAGACATAAACAAAACCGCGGCAGCACAAAAAACATGACACTTGACATTAATATGACACATAAAATAAACACGACACATAATACCATGACATATAATATCAATATTAAATAATACCAATATGACATAAACATAACGACAAGACTAAAACATAGAATAACTACAAATATATAAAATAAACATGACACATAATATTAATACGACATAAACATAACGACAGGACTAAAACATAGAACAACTACAAACATATAAAATAAACATGACACATAATATTGATATGACATAAACATAACGACAGGACTAAAACATATTAGAACAACTAGAAACATATAAAATAAACACGACACATAATATTAATATGACATAAACATAACGACAGGACTAAAACATAGAACAACTACAAACACATAAAATAAACATGACACATAATATCAATATGACATAAACATAACGACAGGACTAAAACATAGAACAACTACAAACACATAAAATAAACATGACACATAATATCAATATGACATAAACATAACGACAGGACTAAAACATAGAACAACTACAAACCTGACAAGACTCTCCAACATGCGGATTGTAGTACGAGACACGTTCCGGGAGATCTGTTCTCTCTGAAGTCTGTAGTACCGCCCCAGAACCTCTTTAGCGGGCCTCGTCAGTTTGGGGGTCAGACTTTTGACGTGTGCAACGTACTGCTGTAACTCCTTGAAACTCCACAGTGTATCGGCTGAAATACGCGGGGTTTTATTCAATTCTCAGTTGGAAGTTGAGAAGAGTTGTAAAAACTTGATTTCAAAACGCATTATAATTTTGAATTTACTATAATCAATTAATGATATCACGGCTGACCAGTGTAGTTTTTAAGGATGTCGTTCTCTTCAAGAACCGTCTGCTCCTTCAGTAAATATCCCGCCACAAGGCTATCCCATGTAGGGGTGTGGTCGTCAAACAGCACCAATATTAGGTCGAACCTGGGGTCAGATTTGTCGTTTAGTCTTGCTGTGGAAGCTCGAACTTGATCGGTAGTTGTGTGAATGAAAACGAAGCGGGTCTAGGACACATTATTTATCTAGATACAACAACAGTTTTTCCTACTCAATGTAACGATTGAGGGTCGTTACTCATCAGTAGTTACCGTCAAAAGAGCAAGTGTGATCTAGTCTAGTTCTTATGAATCACTCCAGTACAAACCTGCTAAGTAAAGGAGTTCCGATAGGCACGTTTACAGATATAGGCTGGGTGATATCGTAGGAACCCCGTGGGTTTGTAGCAGCTAGAACAGTCGTTCTCGTGTTTAACTTGCAGACCTTGAAGTATAGTAGTGTGTATAGTAGTGTATAGTAGCGTGTATAGTAGTGTATAGTAGTGTGTATAGTAGTGTGTATACTGTGTGTAGTAGTGTGTGTAGTAGTGTATAGTAGTGTATAGTAGTGTGTATAGTAGTGTATAGTAGTGTGTATAGTAGTTTGTATAGTAGTGTGTATAGTAGTGTGTAGTAGTGTATAGTAGTGTGTATAGTAATTTATATACAGTGTATATAGTAGTGTGTATACGGTAGGTATTGTAGTGTATCATTGTAGTGTATCATAAATTACTTACAAATTTAGTCTTTCACCCTAGAAATACAAGATTTAACAATTTTGAAGATATTTGATTTGAGGGATGGTCATCTCAAGAAATTAATCGTCTATATTCTCCACTTTCACGAGGGAAGATGTCTTAAAACTCGTCTGTAGAAAATTGACTAAGTCTCCCGACTTCATCGACACCTTCTCTTAATTCTGCTATTACTAGCAGTCACATGACTCATAGGCCATAGCGGTAACTAGCGGTAACTGAGAGTTCTCATTTTAGCGAGACTTTATCCCTCTTATTGAATGGAGAGTAAACTTTTTCTATCTCTAAATTCAATTTTAGAGAAGTGACGTCACTTCTCTAAAATCGAAGTTGACCAACTGACTTGACAGTCAATATATTATTGCATTATTAAAACATCGGAATGGATATACATATAGATATCATATATTAATTTAAATGTGTAAGGCATCTGCGATCCCTTGTTTATTGTTTTACTTTTTTCTGGTAGAACACGGTGTAGCGATAATTATTGTTATGATCCACTTCTTTACGATTTCTTTAATTTCTTATGACTGACATCAAAATGGTTAAGAGTTCGGTTAAGAGTTCGGTAAAATTATCCGTAGAGTACCACCCAAAATACCCTTTAAAAACCGGACTCAACATCAACATTAACCACAATAACCCGGGTAGCTTGATAGGTCTAATTCTATACTCGACCAAAACGAAATTATTCAAAACGTACCAGTCCAGCCTTGGCTACACTGATGGTCTGTTGTTCCATAGCCTCGTGTATTGCAACTCTGTCCGTCTCTCTGATAGAGCTCAGTTCGTCCACACAGCACACTCCCCCGTCCGCTAGAACCATGGCGCCCGCTTCCAGCGCCCACTCGCCTCCTTCTGAAGGAGAATTGTTTGTCAATATTTCTCTTGAAAGAATACTGGCACTTAATAGGGAATAAAATAAAAGGAAGAAGTGGTGTTTGTCAATATTTTATCTTGAAAGAATACTGGTACTTAATAGAGAATAAAATGTAAGGAAGGAGTAGTGTTTGTCAATATTTTCTCTTGACAGAATAATAGTACTTCAAAGAGAATAAATTATATTTATGTAGTTTTTTTAATGCCGACTATTGCTGGTTAATTATAGAACTTGTGGGAGGCTTAACAGCCATCATCTCTGAATTATAAATAGATCTTTGACGTTCGCTTGAAGCCAGTAATCACCGTTACGGGTCCTCTAAAGTCCTCTAAAGAATAGTAGCGAATTAGAACATCAAGCTACCATCATTAGCAATTATCATTACTGTTCTAGAGTAATCGACAACAGATGTAATATTCCAGAAATGTCCCGAGAATGCGGCACACTTTTGTCTTACTGATGAAACTTGCTCGGCCCAGTAATCTGGGCGGGACAAAATTTTACTTTAATTTATAATTTGACTTCAAACTATAAAATAATTCTAAGTAAATTCTCTCAACTGTAATTTCACGCTCTCTTATCTGCACGTGCGGTCCGACAGTCAGGGGTCATCAAGAGACTTCTAATTATATTCTTTTTCTGGGATCTTCTTATAACCTTGTTATAATATATCTGTAATCTATCTGTAATCTACTTATAATTGAAACTTTATTGAACGAGTTGACGTGTAACCGTATTTCTTGATGCTAATTTTATAACACGCATGATTGGCGATTGCACATGACGAATCACTATAAAAACCACTGTTTTAGGCACAATTCTAATTTCAGCTCGTAGTCTTATCACACCAAGCCTTCACTACTCCTTAAACCCTTGTATGTATCGTTCATGACTTGTAACGCAGTAAAGCACTTCTATAAAACAGCCGATATTCAATAGCTTACAACATTGCAAGTAATAAGTATAGATCCACCTGCGTATTGAGGATATTTCAGAGAACGGCCACTCCGAAGCAGAAACATTTCTTTCTCAGACTTACTCTAAGTCTCTTGACATGTTACTTTCTCTCTCAGTCTTACTCTGAGTCTCTCTCTTGACATGTTACTGACGACACGAGCCGCATGACTCGCGGCAAAACTTACCGTCATAGAGCAAAGTTAAGTTGAAGCACAAAGCGAGACCTTACATTACTCAACATCGGAGTGGGGCACTTTTCTGAATCTTAGCGTTGAGGAGTAATTACTGCGCCCAGATAGATACCCGTTTTTATTGCACAAACTCGGTAGTGAACTCTCACTCTCACTACTGTGTATGGAATCTTACGGGCCAGGAGAACTTCGGTACATCTTTGTAAGACGTCAAACATACTCAAAGCTAAGGTTCGACGCATACAAACGATAGTATTCTATAAATAGCATTCACGAGAGGAAAGCTTTGTCTACGTATATTATACGTATAAACCTGGGCATGACCACTCACCTTTAACTGCAGCTACAGTGAGTCCCGCTTTAGTGCAGCCGATACCAGTCGTGATGACTGAGCGAGGGGACAACTTGCTGGCGTACTTGAGTATCTGAGATTTACCGGTCCCGGGGTCTCCCACCATCAACATGTGACATTCACCCCTCACTTTGCTCCCACGTCCGTCCACGTGTGTCACTCCTCCTGTAGATACAGGCTTTAGTTGCTATGGGATACGGGCTGTAGTTGCTAAGTAGAGGGCTTTAGTTGCTATGGGATACGGGCTGTAGTTGCTAAGTAGAGGGGGCTTTAGTTGCTATGGGATACGGGCTATAATTGCTAAGTAGAGGGGCTTTAGTTGCTATGGGATACGGGCTATAGTTGCTAAGTAGGGGGGCTTTAGTTGCTATGGGATACGGGCGTTAGTTTCTATGAGACTTATAGTTGTTGGTGGATTCGGAAAAAATACTTCATACTTTCTCGTTCCCGTAGAGCAGTTTTTTGTTGATTGATACTTTGCTAGATTTGTTCGATTTGTGGCCAGATTTGCTACATCTACAATGTTACGCCACTGATTTGTGCTAGGCACAATCATGCTCTAAAATTTATTTTACCAGTTTAAGGGAATTAAGATTTCAGTTTTCTACGCTATTTCAATTTCTACCTATAATCCTTTATACGATTAGAACCTAGAAAGCTCTACCGCCAGTGCAAGTATCCGACTTAACTCTATCAATATAAAACTCTTGGTCTAGAAGACCGACTGTTCCATACCTAGGATAACAAGGAAAGCAGCCAGCTTGACAATATAGAGCTGGTAAACATCCGGACAGAAGGAAGCGAGGAGCAGGTTTCTCCCGGACATGGGGCGATCTCTGTACCTTCTCCAGTGAGAGAAGTGTCGGGAGATGGAGTTGTCTGTAACGTCCAGGCTGCACCTCTGTTCGTTGTGGATCTGGAGGAGGGTTGCTAGAGTTAAGCTGGTAGAGTGAGGGTTGTTGGTTAGGGTGGTAAAATGCTTGTTTGTAATAGTAGATACTTGGTACTGGTAATTCATCAAATAGGTCAGGCATATAGACTTAGAGTTCGTCAGCTTTTTGTACATCAGATAGGCTTTGCAAGTTCAAATTAGTTTTAAGAAACGAAGTTTCAATTGTCACCTCGATGTAGTTGGCATGTAGGACCGTCTCAACAGTACACCTGGTATCAGCAATGGGCGTGTCCCATGTCTGGGTTACAATACCATATATGGTAACATCGTCCCCTGCCTTGCAGGAGTCAACAAGATCGTACTCTAACACTGCCGTCATACTTCTAGGTATTGTTCCCATGTCCAACCTCTCTACTTTCTCCTGAAAATAATATAATAATATATCATGATTTATAACCATCATTTGCAGTATGATCATCAGAAAGCTGCTCAGGCTATGTAGCTTATTCTGGATTCTCAATTTAACTTGTAAGTACTTAATTAGACGTTCGCGTTTGACCTGACATTGACGATCATTGTCATATATGTGACCCATCACCATTCACCCCGTTGTAAAAAAATGCGCTCAGTGCAATGTTCATGCAACTGTAAACATTTCAGGCCTGGATGCGAAGGTAAAAACAGGAAATTTGATCGATTTAATCGATACACCCTGCAAAGAGGAATCTGTAGAAGCATCTACAGCCCTCGATAGGGATACCAATCAGGAAAGTAGGGATAAAACAAAAGCCTGCAACAGAGAAAATGACGACTTCTACCATTCTGCCGCCGGCGAAACAAATCCCTTCATTACTTTCGAACTAAATGGAAGTTATCTGATCGAGAAGATAACAGTAGTTAACGTTCACACAGGGGACTACTGTAACCACAATGACACCAGGGTAAAATGCATCATGAGACTGAATGGGGCCAAGGTGGAGGTATTAAAAGGTACCCTCAATATAACGTGTATAAGGAGTTTTCTGTTTTATTACCAACAATAACTGTTTGGGCAGTATAAGAGGACAGTCTTTAACATATCTCAACTCTACTAAATGGCCAATGCAATTGAAAACCAGACTTTACATTATAAATTTATTTATATTTATTCATATTCGTGCCAATTTTAATTGAAATCGGTTGAGGTTAAGATGTTTACCTTCAAGGTAACATCCGTAAAGGTTAATTCATATGTGAATAATTCATCTAGTCGATGAGGCAAGGGATCAATGGTTAACTCAGAGTATCTCAAAAAATGAACTCGGAGTTTAGCGGGTCATTTTCTCCATCATATTGTACTTTAGTGCTTTAGGGATGCGAAAAGACTTATCAAAATTGGATGGTTATCTACCTATGATCAACCAAGCAAAAATATTAATCAGAATAGGAGCTATCTCTTGCAACGGAATCGAAGTTTATTGGCCCACCCCCCTTTATTTGTATCGACTATTTTGCATTTTCAAACAAAAATCTAATCTTTATCACAGGCAACAAATCACAGATTTGTGGAACCATAACGGTGAACGACCAACTTCCTCGTACGGCTAAGGATCAAACATTTAACATAACATGCGGAAAACTTGCACAAGGAAACAAAGTAAAGATCAGTCAAAATACCACTGCGGACGGCGAAAATAACCCATATTTGATGATAGCAGAGGTGCAAGCCTGGGGCTACAAGTACATAACACCAAGTAGGTTATTGTAGCGCAATTCTAGGTTTTATATGTAAACATGAGAACAATACAGTCGAAAATAAGTCAACTCAGTAGCTATAAATTAGATAATTACTACAAAAACAATGGGAGTTTTTGTAGTCATATCCTTAGAATCATGATAAATCATGTACAATACATTAATATTTACATTTTACACGTACCTGTATTTTAATCTCCTGGTAATCAGAACACCTCATATTGTCGTCTTGTAGATGAGTAAACTTGTAACAAAATGAACATTTTAAACGTACCTGTATTTTAATCTCCTGGTAATCAGAACACCTCATGTTCTCGTCTTGTAGATGAGTAAACTTGTAACCTCTACACGTCTCTACACTACACTTTTTGGGGGAGATCAGCTTGTACCGCATTTCTAGCACCCCCTCCTTCTCTGTTATTCCTGGTAATCACGTCTTTTTATTTGTTACCACTTTAATTGTATACTGAGTATAAACATCAGAGCAAGTACTTGGGAGCAAGCTTATCAGCCGGTGAGTATCGGTCCTTATGACTTTTTGGTATATCTATTGTAAGTTTTAGTCTTAGCTAACTTAACCTGTAACCTAGCTATGAAAGTTGCCAAGTTGACATCTGTTGTGATCTAGCTTTGAAAGTAACTTTTGTAACCTTGACAACTGCTGTTACCTTGACAACTATTACATCTCCACAACTGAACCCTCTCCAGAACCTTGGTGCTCCCCGTCCTGATGACAGTCCCATTAACAATCAGGTACTTCTCAGAGTCTACCGACCCCGGGACCCTATCCCGGACCAACTCAGGGACGTTGGGAAGATGATGTAGTCGCACGTGCACGTGCTCCTTCACAGAGAGGGACGAGATGTCGGGACGAGATTGTTGGCGGTAGGTGGAGAGTAGGGAGCGTTGTGCTTCAACTGCTGCTCTGAAGGAGAAGGGGGTTAGGAGGTAACTCTATCGGTAACTATATCGGTAACTGTATCGGTAACTGAGATAAAAAAAACTATATCGGTAACTGTATCGGTAACTGTTCCTACTTCAATTGTGATATGTGAAGCTGGATATTCTATTTTCTTTTTTCATAATTTGCTTCATTTGTTTAATATTCAATGACTCGATTTGTTCATCGTGTCCCTCCTGGTATCTTGAAATTCTGATCAAGAACTAAATTTAAGTTTGCCTCACAAAATATTCTATTCTTGAGCTATTCAGCCGCACGCTATGTTGTGACATAACTAAAGCTAGAAAAATTACAGTGCCCAAGTATTCTCCTAACTGACATCTGATGCTAACGTTACAAGCCGACATATGTCTCGTGAGATGGTCACATTTACGTAGCCTCTCTTGAAAAAATCAGATAAAATCTTTAATTTATCAAGAGACAAGTAGTAATGACAAGGCAGTCGATTTAACCAACACGACACAACCGATCTATATTTTTTTTCGCTTTCAGCAGATGATTAAGTCTAAAGAATTTTTGCTGGCAACGTGACAGACGATAAATGCATGAAATCTCGGACGCAACACACAATTCAAGCTTTTAGTGGTGGAAGGTAACTTTTTTTCTGTTCGGATAATAATTTTACTAGCCAGACGTTGTCCGGCCTGCTGCCGCCAAGAAATTTATTTCCAATCTGGAAAAGGGGCCGGGACGTTAGACAAAATTTTACTCATTTCACCGTCACGGGATTAAAATAACAAAATGTGTCGTACCAAAGTGACTATAAGTAAAAGGATACGGCACCGGGGATTCCCAGGCGGTCACCCATCCAAGTACTAACCCGGCCTGCAGTTGCTTAACTTCCGAGATCGAACGAGATCGGGTGTGTTCAACCGAGTGTGGCCGTATCCAACAGCGTTTCGATTTCTAGCTCTAAGTCTAAATAATGACAAAAAACTACAAATAGAAGGCTTGCATGAGAATCCTCTGTAAACCACGACGGTTAAATTAAAGTCCATAACTGTTTACTGTAACTGTTTAACTCTTTCAGCAGATGAACTCAAGTCTACAAAGCTAACAACACGACAGAAGACATAGAAACGTGGACACACAATTCAAGCTCCTACTCGAATTACTAAAAGGTTTTTTTCTTTCTCTTTGGATGATACCTAATTTTGCTATACCTTATTTTTTCTAACCAAACGTTGTCTGGCCTGCGGCCGCAAAGATATTTATTTCGAATCTAAAAGTGAAGATGAATCGCCGTATCCGACAGCACAATTTCTGCCTCTAAACAATGACCGAAAGCTACAAAAAGCAGACCCCTGTAGAATCATTGACCACTACGAATACGATAATTATAAAATCATGACACTATCACCTGCACCCCAGAACTACAAAACAAGGTAGGGGTATGCTTGAGTAGGGGTATGCTTGAGCAACCCCTGTACAAAAAGAGCAAGCCCACAATCCTGTTTAGAGCAGATAGTTGAGTCGTAGGTTCAGAACACAAACCTGTTTAGAGCAGATAGTTGGGTCCTAGGTTCAGAACACAAACCTGTTTAGAGCAGATATTTGAGTCCTAGGTTCAGAACACAAACCTGTTTAGAGCAGATAGTTGAGTTCTAGGTTCAGAAAGGAGTGTAGAGCAAAGTTGGAGATCGTAATCCAGGAGCAAACACCCGTCTATCATTAAAGTGTGCTGTGCGGTGTCTCCCTGAGCTAACAGTATCTCCTCCAGCTCACAGTCACAGTATCCTTGTAGGAACTCCGTCCAGGCTCCGTTTCTCACCATTTTGGAGGAGATTAGGGTGATGGGTTTAGAAATAGAGGTTTGAGGGTGAGGGGTATAAAGGATTGAGGGGTTTAGAGGGTTGAGGGTGAGAGTTTTAGAGGGTTAGGGGTTCTTGACAATCTGAATTAGAAGAGTGTTCTTTTTCGTGGGTCCGCGGTAGTTCTTTCTGGATGACGCAAGCCAAAGCTAGATGTTGGGAGGAGTAAAGACTAAAGGTAGGTCTTTAGGTCATCGATAGCATGAGATGGTTAGTTTAACATGTGATTTAGGACTAGGACTAGGAGTGGTTGTTAATTTTCCAGGTTGTTGGGATTCTCGTGATCATAACTGGTATTGAAAGAATGGTGTAATGGTTGGGAAATTACTATAATTATTTGAGCATGCACAAGATATGGGTCAACAAATATATGAATCGGAATGAATGAAAATTTTACGATTTGCAAGATTTAAATGGTATTTAAAACTGATGCGATTTGCAAAAAATAAAATGGAAAATGCAAGTCAATAAAACAGTCTTTATTTCATTAAATATCGAAAATTTACAAACCTCCAATAGAAACTATAACTGTAAAGAAAGAAATCAAAAGTTCTATATAGTTCAACAATAACACTCCTTGATATCGATAAACGATACTTATACAACTTACATAAATTCAAACAATATGCACACTGCAAACAGCATGACTTAAACAAAATGTAAGAGACATGATATCCTAAAAATTCAAATCATATTTTAACTTGAAAACAACAACGATAAAAAATAGAATCTTCTTTTGCTAGGAAAATGTTGACTACAGCTAGCAAAACCACCTCATAAGAGGTTCAATGAGCTAAGTCTCAATGTGCAAATCCTATTCCCATAAATTAATTGAACAAAAGTTAAATATGCTTGGTAAATTGTAGATCAGCAAAAAGGTTAAATAAAGATAAATTAAAGGATCTTGGTCCAGGGAGGTTTCCTTATTTGGTGTTCCGGCACATAGGTCATGTTTATAGGTACGTTTATTATGGCACTTTCCAGAGAATTCCGTTCCAATGCCCTGAGAAAGAGAATGTCATGAATTGTTTCACTAATTTAGGAAATTAATTTATTAAATTAATTTATGAGATTAATTTATGAAATTAGCATATTTAATTAAAAACCAATCTCCAGATCCACAAA
>JH154786.1:67455-96247 GCA_000226015.1 Mnemiopsis leidyi | reverse complement strand
TTATTAAATTAATTTATGAGATTAATTTATGAAATTAGCATATTTAATTAAAAACCAAATCTCCAGATCCACAAAGAAGACCTGAATACCTACCTCCGTATGTGGAAGCCGTCAGAGCCGACAATGAAGAGTGAAGGAATGTTAACCTCGATGCCCCGGTCGTCGTCTATCATGGCAACTAAGTTAGATCTGTTGTCAGGGTTGTTGTCGTACACTATAACTCCGATAGCTCCTGCCTCCTCGCACCGGGCTATCTGAACAGAGGTTTGTTTTAGAAGCACTGAGGGGTGCACCTCGGTCTTTTAAACTAAACATTTAAATATATTGTGTGTATGGGGTTTTAACTATTATATACATCGTGAGAATCTGATCGCAACAATGATCATTAAAATTTTAATGTCAGAAAAATTTTACCTAAAGTTGATACATCGAATATAAAAGTAAAGAGATTTAACCTTTACAGAATTGAGATCCGGAGGATAAAACTAAGTCTAAAGATTAGATCGTGAAATCAACAAAAGTGTTGACAAGACAAACCTTCTCTACAAAGGAGCACTCTCCCCGCTCCACTAGTATAAAGTTTCCGGGGATCTTGTGAGAGTTGACCAGCTCACTGCACCCCTGCACTGGGTCCGCTACCACTAGCAGAGTGTGTTCGAAGTACTTGTTAAATCCTTTCCCGAAATCTTTAGCCGGGCTTGCTCGGTAGTAGTACCCAATCTGAGTGGAGGTTTTGTACTGACTTTTGTTGTCGTTTTTAAAAATAAGAGCTATTATTTATTTCAATGGTCCATGAATAGTGATAAAGTAGGTCAGTGGAACTTATTTGTCAAGATTTTTAACAATGAAAATAAAATCTAATTTAAATGTCCGATCAATTTAATGTTTTACACAGTAATTTGAAACCTAAACAAAATCCTTACTTTCAGCAACTCAATCGAGAGAAACAGCCTACAGAAAAGAAGGCTGTAACCGCACCACCCTTACCCGCCCCACTACCCCCTCCCCTACTCTTTCCAGTTCTACAACACTCACCTCTGCCGGATCTACAACTTTAAAGTAAACATCATGATCGAACAGCTTCCAAGCTGGAATCTCCACACAAACTATCACATAGACCAGGATCCCCAGAGAGACGAATAACTCGAACAGTGACAAGAACCTCATGATTAACTAAATACTTTGTGACATTATACCTGAGCTGTTAGACACCGGTCAAAATACCACTCTATAACTATTAAGATTTGAGAGTTCTGGCTATTTCTTTTGTATACGTGATTCTGTGAAAGTTTAAAATTTGGAAGTATGTTTTAAGTTTTCTTTCAGAATGTCAAAGTTTTTATGAATTGTTAGCTGATCAAAGCGTTTTAGTTACCAAAGCGGATCAGTGCCCAATGTTAATCTCGGAAGTTTGTTAAATTTATTAATTAAACTGCAAAAGTTTGGAAACAACTGGATCATCTATCAACAATTTTTAACAATATATTCAAATACCAGAAATCCCCAATAAGTTTGCATAGAAAAATTCACCACTATCAACTACCTAACAATAAATAGCTCGATATTTCACTCGTTTCACTGGCATTTACTGCCCTTATAAATTCTTGAATTTGTGTAGACGTAATTACAATCAATTATCAACAACAAATATTTTCATCCAAAATCATTCAACAGCAGTTTCTACCGATTAAGTATTGAATTAATTTGTACAACTGTACCAGTACAGGATTTCAATAACTGAAATAATATTAAAGAAGCTGGCACTGATAGTGGGAAACGCACCGATTTCAACAAAATCCGACAAATCAATCAAAATTGACAATTAAAGATTTGAAGACGTTAAGAAACCCAAGTAAAAATAATAACAAATATTATCAGCCAGGTCAATAAAAATCACTTGAATAGTAATCGTTCACAGTACACTGACCAAAACAACATCATAGAAAGGGTTCGCGGTTTAGAATCAATTTTAGAGATAGCAATCAAGTCTGTCAGTCTGAGAATCTGTGACATAATTACCACTAGATCAACTAAATTAAAGATGCGTCTAACAGCTACAACTCTAGAATTAGCGAAGCTGAGCAATAAGGGCACTTATCAGACTTATTAAAACAAGGTCTGTGAAGTACCCCATGACACTGAGAGCACTGTGCGATACTGTAAACATCGTTGAAGGGGCTGATGAGGGGCGGCGCCTCACACACCGGACACAAGAACTTCTTGTTGGTGCACGTGTCACAGTCCTGCACGTGTCGCGCGTAATCCTCCACTACTGTCTGCACCTCAGGGAGGAGAGTACCGGAGTTAGCCTCGACCAGGTCTCTGAGTGTGTACAACTTGGACGTGTCTATGAAGTGTTGTCTGGATTTGAGTTTCAGAAACATACCCTCCCGCAGAGCTTTGGAACACTGGAAAAAATGAGCTTTGTACATGATAATCTTCTCTCTGAGTTCTCTAAGCTGATTCATCACACTGACGTTGTCAAACAGAAGTGGGTTCAGAGTCTCGATATTGAGATACTCCTTATCCGTCAAGTAGGAGATGACTTCTTGAGACTGCAGAGCGATTTGCCGAGGTTTGAAGTCCCAGTTGTGTATTACTCTAGCTGGGATGAGGTGGAGGGTCTTCTTGTGACATTCCTGGCAGTAATACCGTCCGTTGTAGTCGCACGTGTGTACTTTTGTTGCTGAAATTGTGGGGTGATAAGAGGAATCTGTTTTGTTGGAGTGTAAAGTGTGGAGGGATCTAAATACACGCTTTGGGATTTGTTTGTGTCTCACTGTGAGATATAGTTTGAGTGGTGCAGGATCTAATTTAAATGAAGTGTGGTTGAAATTGAAAAGTAGGCACATTTACAATTTCAACAGCAACTTCTTTATAGACCAACAATACTATTAACTTCTATCAGAAAATCTAGAAAACAGGCACCATACTCACAGCTATAAGAAATCTCCCCTCCACAATCATAACAACAGTAGTTCTGTTCATGCAGCCCATGGGCAGGCGCTATCTTGGTCATGAGGGTCAGAGTCTCCTTGTTAGCCAGAGAACAACGTCTAGATACCTCGTTAATACACGCCTTGTGTAGTATAACATGACACGCACTGCACATGTACGCAGTCTTGATACGTCTGTAGATCGCGCCGTTACACTTGGAGCAGTAACCGCTCAGGTCCGAAGATTTTACCAGGGTGTGACCCAGGATGTTGATGGTGGTGTCGAGGTTCTCCGAGGAAGAATCAGATCCGTTGTTCTGAAGATCGTGTTTCTTCTTACGGAGTTTCACAAGGATGTCCATCTCGCGTTTCTTAGCTGATTCTTCTGTCGTGTTCTGCGTTCGGATCTTCTGCATTTCGATAGCTCTGTCCAGAGATTCGAGAGTTGGGACCGGGTTTTGGAGCTGCGAAGAGAGAGAAACTGTGAACAGAGTTAGAGTCGAGCAAATAGACCAAGCAGGGTACAATGAGTGAGAGCGATCTAAGGAGAATGTAACTATGTACTGCGCAGTGTAATTGACGAAGGTAACCATTATCGCTAGATAAACGTTTACGTCCAACCATTACAATCCTTAGTGTCGAGGGAATTGTCTAGGACGGTGCTGCCCGCATGGAAGATCGACACTTCTCAGTCCTAAAGCTAGGTAACTTTAGATTCAGAAAAACTGAGGAAAACTGACTTAATTTGTCATTTAGACTTACGATGTCGATGTTGAAATAGGCTTTGGAGTCGGAGCATGAAGTTGTATGTCGCATGTCTCTCTGAAATTGAATGATATGTTTAGAAAATATGATAATTTATTCCTTTTTATGTGTTAATTTCTGATAAGTTTCAAGTGTCACAATCTTTAGTTTTGAGAGTCATTTAACAAAGCGGAGCTGAGCTAGAATCTTATATTTCTCTCGTGGTTTGTATGTGGCTTGATAAGTTGTATGTGGCTTGATAGGTTTAAATTTTATCATATTGTCCGCATTTAGCGGATCACATTGCACCGATACAATGCTGGAAATCAATTATCGCATTGTTTAAATGGTGGCTGCAATGAAGCAGTTTTATTTGGAAGATGATTGCGTACTAAATGTTGAAACCTGGTAATCACAAATCCGCTGTATCACCTTAAATCTTCAACATTTACACTATACAACTAGTTCATGTTATTCATACATAATTTAGTACATTCTCATTGTGCATTATGATTTAGTGAATTCAATTTCAATATTTCAAGGCTGCAACGTAACATATTTTACATTAGAGAATTAGGTAAATACTATTACTACTAATAACATCTGCTGCATGGTGGATTATGTATGGGCACAGTGTAACATCATGACACTTGTAAACAGATGAGAACTCGAGATTCAGAATAACTCAGCCTGATGACCTCTCCCTAACAAGCATTAAATATGCAAGCCAAGCACATCTAGCTAATATATTCAGATAACTGTAAGAGTAGATTTTCGCGGACCAAAAAAACTAAAAAGAAAATATTGAAAAATATCGTCTAAAATAGCCGAGTTCTCAAAAATAATCTTCTAGTTCCTGTGTTCTTCTGCTTATCTATCTGTTTATTCACTGCTTCGCTGCAGATTACACTGACAAATCTATAAATAGGACCGGAAATGACGCGATAGACACCCTGGCCGTGAAACAGCTGGAGATCTAACTTGGTTTACTTCTTATATTAAATTTGTGAATTTCGTGCGTTCGCCAGCTTTGGGTTGTCTCAAAACATTGAAAGATTTTTCGAGGTACCTAAGTTTGTTTATATTTTCAAATTTCATAAAAGAAACTTCTTAATCTTCTTGCCAATAAGCGATAATAGAAATCATAATACCAGGATGTTCCCCTAATGAGTTTAAACTTAAATACTTTGGATAAAAACAAAAACTTATAGTCTGGTTTAAAAAAGTCTTACAGGTGTGTTTATGGTGATGTAAAGATCTACACTAAGTTTGGTGCATGTCAGTAGCCAAATACTTTGCTCTATTTCTACTGATCTTGATATTTCCGTTAGCGGTTCTTGGGGTTATCTTACTTTTCCCTCTTTGGTTGCTACTCATACCTCTGATTATTTGCTGGGCACTTGTTGCTTTTATTCTAGCAGAAAACAGACACAAATTCAGAAAATACCGTAAGGTATGCCAATATCAGATCAGTTTTTTTCATAACAATAGCTATAGGGAAGTGCTATAGGGAAGTGTCTAATAATTGCGAAAAATAACTAATGTACACTGCACAGGAAAACTGAACACACTCAAGATGGGAGCTGACAACGAGGAGAAAAAAGGAGGAGGAGAGGAGGAACAGAAGCCCATAACAGCGGGGTACCGCCCACTTTGGGGACAGCACGGTCTACTGGCCATGTTCTGGACCCTCATCACATTCCCTCTGGGTTTCCTGGGTCTACTCCTACTGAGTCCCATGTTCATACTGGTTATCATCCTCAGTCTGGGGCTGTTTGTGGGGGGAGCTGTCATGATAGAGCTGGAACAGAGAGATCCCCGGGTGGGTAGCTTGTTTTCTTTGTTCTCTTGATTTGGTGTTTTGAGATGCAGGGGAGTTAAGATGTTTTATACTGGAGTCTATGAACATTCTTCAAATAACCTATAGGACAACACGTGTTTAAGTGTACAATAGAAGTGTAATATCGGCCTTGTTTTTATCTAATTAGTACTCACTACTCAACTTATATCAATCTTCAGATATTCCTCGATTTGGAGGCCCGCTTAAGCAAATACTTCTCACAAGCTAATGTAACATCAGGTGCCCGATCATGAGTGGCAGAAGAAGAAAGAGGAGCCAAAAACCGAGTAAAACATTACAGACTCTCAGACTTTTACAGAATTAAAATGCACTATTGCACTAAGGGACAGCATACTGAGTTCAAGTGTCAGGCTTTGCGTTTTCAGTCAGATCAGAATCTCACAACCAGAAGGAATGTGGTTTTAAAATAAACTGGGTTGACGGAAATGATAAGCGGGTCAGGTGACTCGGCTGATTCTACCTTCCTACGCGCTCCGTTGGATTGCCATAGACGTTTATTTTGATTCTGAATTCGTAACTCGAACAAATTTCTTATCACATAGTATATTGATTGTTGAGTATGATGCCATTCTAGAATATTCAAGAATTGAATTTAGAAAACTATACTAATAAACATATATCAATTTTGAAATCCTGTTCAAATGAACAAAGTTAGAAAATGCACAAAACCCCACAAAATTACCGGAGATCGAGGGGACTGCATCATGTGTTGCGAGATGCTGGAGAAAGGGGGACACGACCTTGACACCGGGATGGAGTCGGGATCTTGTAGGTCGTTGGCGCAGTAGTCGATAACGATAGCGTTACAGCACGCACACTGCTCTGTACAGATGTCAAGGAGGGAGGAGTTGGGACTTCCGTTACTGAAATACGAGTGTTTGAGTAGATAGTTAATGTGTGAAGTGTAGCTACAGTGTGTATATCAGGATTAACAATTCACAGTACATTCCATCAATGAGTATTACTCATTGAGTACAAGCAAGATGCCAAAAAGAGTTATTTCTCTCAAGAACAACTCACATCTGGGAATCTCGCGGAGGGACAGGATGTTGACATTCGTGCTCCTTTATCACCCTCTTCTGTAGCCACCACCACATGTCCTTACTCAGTGCGTACCACTGATTAGCTGACTCGTACGTGTACGAAGCAGTTGCGCGCGTGGCCCCCAGCAGGTAATTACGAGCACTGTACTGCTCCTCAGCAGAGACGGGAACATCGTCCACCACAGCGCTGTGAATCTCGGCTAGGTTGGAGAGGTTTTCATCTTTAGCAGTTCTGAGGTCGGTGTTTCCTCTGCTGAACAGTCTGTAAAGTGAAGACCCGAGAGAGTGTGGCTCGTGGGGTGCACTTTGGGAGGGGGAGCTGTGATCTGATATAGGGATAGCTGGTCCGTTTGTCTGATCTGGCTCTGAAAATGATGTTGTTTGAATTTTAGAAAAATTCGAGAGGACAAATACCGAAAAATAACAAGAAAAAGTAAAAGAGAAAGAACAAGTGAAAGAGAAAGACATAGAGAATGAACTGGAGAAAGAGAAAGAGAACGAGAAAGAGAAAGGGAGAACTAACCTGCTTCAAGGAGCTGGAGGATGTTGTCTCGACTGTCAGTCTCATTGAAAGGAGAGGTGTGAGAGGAGGAACTGAGGGACTTTGCACTGCTGACATCCTCGTACGGATCTTCAAAAGCCACCTTCTGAGCTAACATCTCCGACATGTTATCCTGAGAGAAGGGGGAGGGGAATTAAAGTGACATTCACTGGTAATGGGTAATGACTCTCTTACTGTTCCGACCTCCTTGCTTGAAATATAGTATTATTAATATCAAGTATATAAGGTTCAGGCAATAGCAAATAACAAAATTGTCGATAAAAAATAAGTAAACAGATAAACAAACAGGTTAACAGACAGATAGACTAACCCGCGAAGTTTGGAGGGAGTTTCCCATCTTCTTCCTTAAGTCGTAGATCTCTTCATCGCATATCAAGTTATCTTTTGGTGTTCCTGGCAACAAATCTGAAATTGATAGGTCTTTAGAACAAAACAATAAAAATAAACCAGCTTAGTCAAGAAGAGTTAAGCGAAAAAAACAGAATATTAGTCATCAATTATTGACGAGAGAAGATTTAAGCTACCCGCAGTTGGGAATATATTGAACGTGTTTGAACAATGCTTCTTCTTAGAGATAAAAGTAGGAGTAAGCCAAAGGTCCATGATGACTGAACACACACTAGAACCTCAATACCAAGTACAAGCTCTCCAACAAGCACGCGAGATAAAATAGGACAAGCAGAAAAGAGACACTCTCCAGCTGTACGCTAATTTGCGGGCCTGCACAGGTCAGGTGTTTTTCATTAACTCGATTATGTCAAGGTTCACCTGCATTCCTCTTTTTTGTGGAAAGCGACAAGATTATCTTCGTAACCCGAAATAGGGTCGGTGGAATTTGGAAACGATAATTTGGGTAATGTTTGATCTGTTGTCACATACCTTATCATAATGCTTAAAATACCTTTAATTTCGGCGGAAGCAGCACTAGAATGTTAATTAAAATATTTTGTTCGGCTGTTACTTCACCATTAAATCAACACTCTTGTAGAGGTCTGTTGTGGGGGTCTGTTGTAGGGGTCTGTTGTGGGGGTCTGTTGTGGGGGTCTGTTGTGGAGGTGCTCTCATCTGGCTATCCTCGCACTAGCCGGCCTCGATTTATCGTGTACAATGGGAAAGGTAGTTTTTGGGGGGGTCTTAAATCCTTTATCCTTTTTATATCACTTGGTAGCGTTGCTCGATATTGATTTGCTGTATCTAACTACCCATTGTGAACCTACCCCAAAAATAGCGCCTCTATTCTTTCAAAGTAGAAAATTTTACCGGTTAGGTTGGAATAAGCAAAACGGTGAATAAACAGAATTAAAATATTTTGCAAGTGCAAACCTTGAGGAGAAGAGATCAATCCAATTTTCACTAAAGGTTAAATTCGACCTTACAGAAAATTAAGTATATCAAGAAATGTCTTTAATAACAGGAATATTGTCATTTTGTCATTTTATAACGACTTAGAGATGAGAAGAAAGATGAGGAGAAGGTAGAAGTTACTTATGAGATAGGTCGTTTTGTCGGTCATGAAGAAATATTCATTCTAAACGTCGCTTTTGACGAATATATATCGAAAGAAGTGACGTTTTCAAGAATGCAGATCCACAAGAAATAAGATTTAGAGAGCTCTGGGTTTTGTTAGCTTTAAAGCAAAAATAAGAATGAGGAATGGTTAAACCGTACCCCAAAGAGAGTGACCGAGAGACAGAGAGAGAGAGATGGCGAGATACACAAATACAAAG
Organism: Mnemiopsis leidyi; assembly: GCA_000226015.1. Lineage (NCBI taxonomy): Eukaryota > Metazoa > Ctenophora > Tentaculata > Lobata > Bolinopsidae > Mnemiopsis > Mnemiopsis leidyi. Next base: position 87,374 of record JH154786.1, on the reverse strand, counting down.
CAGGAGAACTTTAAGTGGGAGGGTGGGCGGAGCTGGTCAGGTGACGTCACCAAAACCAGCACGAAGTCACGTGACTGAAGCAGAACAAATTAGACCTGATTCGGAAGGTTCCGTTTCCATCCCTCCACTACCCTGCGACATCTCCCGAGTCCAGCTATCAGAACATCATTCTGGAAATGAGAGGGCTACTTATCGTCCGACAAGATAAGTCAGGCTCGGTAAATGGAGCAGTTCCTTTCTTATACAAACTGTAGACCCGCCTTAATGATTAACCGTCGATTGGAAACAGAGAAATTGCTTTAACGTATAGAATTCTAAGGAAGCAATGTTTTAGATCTCTCCTTTGCGATTGGGCTATTTCAAGACAATTTCATGAATATGGATGGTGGGCGGCTAGAACGCCGCGACATATTTGGAATTATTGATCTTCGATCCAAAAAATAGAGTAAGAAAATTGTCGCTATAAGCATTGGCCATCATTTCTTTACTTCCAGCACCAATGTTATTAAAAATTAAAGTAGTTGTTCAGTCTGTATTAACTGATCACGAGGTCTCTTGATAACCAACTAGGATCATGTGCTGATTTAGAATATAATCTATTCTCGTTTGACCTTGAATATACTAAAATTTGAAGTTTTTCTGTGTTTTAAACTATTACAACACTACAAATACATCAAATTTATTGAGGCTCTAATGATGTAATTAAACGAAGATTTCAAGCTTTTATTATCTGTGCGTTTCTCTTCTGACCACCAACATCAAAATTTGAAGATATTAAAGTTAAAGATACAAACAGAAGTGAGAGGTACAGCTCGAGAAATGATACTCACCAAGAATAACGTAATCGAAGATACTATCGGAGTAGTGTCTTTCCGCCACTCTCTGTAACTTCCAATACATGTCGTTTCGCTATGAGAGTTCGGGACCATCAGAGACACACAGCGCTCAACACACAAAAGACTAATATATCCTCCTGTCCTATAAAATATCCTGTCCTATAAAATATCCTGTCCTATAAAATATCCTGTCCTATAAAATATCCTGTCCTATAAAATATCCTGTCCTATAAAATATCCTGTCCTATAAAACGTCCGAATTTCTATAACCTCATAATCTTGCCAAGCTAACTGCGACACGCTAATGCGAACTTGATGGATTTTTTAGAAGACTCCCACGAATATAGCATTTTGAGATTTAATTCTATAACTGAAATTCTTGAGAAGTTTAGTGCAGTGGCACTAAAAGCAGAATAATTCGCTGTTAATTTGGGAAAAAAGTGATGGTTATCGGAGTGATCAATGCAGCATCAGTATAAGGTATAATTAGAAAGCTGTGTCGCTGCCAATACCGCAGGATAAAGCAACCTCTCCTATAGCTGAATACCCAGCCTAGCGAGCTAATGTACTTTCATACTGAACAAAATAGTCAGTTGTAATGCAGTGCAGGAATCCTAAAAATGTACACTGTACACTGTACTTTATTCAATATTACAAAGCAACCTTTGTAAAAATCCTGCTATTCTGGTATTTGCCACATAACAGTTTGTTCCAAACAGGTCAAAAAATATTCTTTATCTTATTCAAATGATAAAACTAGAAGTTTATAGGTTGGCCAGATAATCCTTATCAGTCTATTATGCTACAACGGTTATAAAGGTTTCAATGTAACGATAAAACAGAAAACAGGGCAAGATAAAAACTTGTCAGATCTGGGTCGAGTAAGCTATCGGGAGCAACATTGAGCAAGGTAACCTCGTTAGCAAGCTTATTGCAGCCATAGTTCACACTATTTAGCACTTGTCTTTGAACTAATTCTTTGCCAAGATAAACATCGCTGTATAGCTGTAAAATGTACCCAAATACAATGATGTGATATCTGCACAACTACAAGCACCATTCTGAGTCAGCAGATAATTGCGAATTCGGTGCCCTCGTAATTCGTATTTAAAAGATCAACTGTCAGTAAGCACAAAAATTAGTAGACACGCCATCTGGTAATGAATGAAGCAAAAAAAGCGAGAATGTCAGCTATTTTTACACGTTACTGCTCAACGACCAGCTCTAATGGAACGTGGTGTTTTTTAAATAAGCAAGAGTAAAACTACAGATGGATGACTGTAGCAATACAACAAAGTTTTATACGTGATCAAATAAGACTGAGAAAATCGAGTTGGACTAGGAATCTACATCAACGACTTAACTGCTTTAGACTGAAAAGTTTTAGCTTTTTACAAAGCAAACCTTTTCATGTACGCGCAAATACGTCAACAGAGCTTTAACAGAGCTCCAACAAGATGTTATCATGTACAAGTACTAAAGGATGGGCGGGACTTAGAGTGAACTATAAAGCTAAGTACATTGTGTTTGTATGGGTTCCTAATGGGGCCGCCTCAAAACCAATTAGCGTGCTTTCCACCCCTTAATTGTACGTGTTCTTTCCTAATTAGGTTTAATAGGTACATCGTTCCTGACTCACAAGTGCCCATTATTATAGAAATACATGTGTATTGAGGTATGTTGTGACTGAAGAGCGAGGTTTCACGTCTAGTGGACTGGAAACATGTGGAAACATCAATTTTGTATTGTTTGTTTCGCGTTACGATAACTGTAAATTGTGTCGATAAGTAAGGCTCGTATTTCAAAGCAAAGAATCACTCTACAATCGAGTTAAGCAGACTGGGAATCGCTAGATACATATCTGTCAATAACAAATTAGATAATATCCATAAACTCACGACTAAAACTTACTAGGGCCTAAAACTTCGAAGTTTTGCCGAGGGTAATACAAGAAATAACTTTTGAGAAAGCGTCTCTGTAAAAGTTTGGTGTTAACCATGTATTTGGAGGGAATATGCAGGAATATACCAGCTGCACATATTACTAAAACTTATCTGGGTAAAACATATTGAACAACATCATATTCACCTAGCTCCTTCACATAAGATTGTAAATAAACTATTGAATAGAACTTTCTTACATAGTAGGAAAATTGAGGCAGACAATAGAATGAAGATTTCAATTCGACTGATGTAACCGTGCAAATTGCAACCACTGGCCAACGGTCCGACTCTGCATATTTTTATTACAAAGAACTTGATCTCAATTCCCTTGAAATTAAATTTACAGTTTTATGTACGTAAAAGGGAAAATACCCAGAATTATAGGGCGGGAACAGGAACTTCTTAAAAAAGGCGTGGATAAACCTGATTTATCCGACAACATTATACTTCGATTACCACTTTTACCATCCGTAATACTTGATAACACGTACACGTTAAAAATTCATTGCAAAACAAATTGCGGTTGAATATTTCATTATTCGACCGGAAGGATTGGCAAATTGGGTCGAACCGTCCACACTGTAAATCATTGTTACGTTTCTCTGAGAAAAGCTACAATAAAGTGACGGACGCGCTCTTTTCGAATTTCAAGAACAGATTCACATAACACTACATTATATCACTTTGATTAAAAAAGGTCGAGAGGACCAACTTAAAGCGTACCTGACAATTCGAGTTAATCCAAGCCAATTATCCTCTCTCTATCTCTCCTTCCAGCGCGGAACACACAACTATCTCCCAACAATACGCGATCCTAGTGGTGAACTAAACCACAGTACACAATACACGAATTAGCTAAGTCGCCGGGGAATGTTATTAATCAAACTGAGGCGATCACGGGTTTCGACTCACTCTCTCCTATCTAGAGCACGACGATGGACAAAGCTGGATTTGTAGGCTTAGTTTGTAGGTCACGAGACAGTAATATCTCCCTCAATGGCACTGAGAGAGGGTTCAATCTAATAAGCACCCGCAGTTGAGTCCATAACAGTGGGGATCTTTTAACTGTGACGTAATCAACAAGTTTATGGAGATGGAGGAATTATTGGCGAATGTTAAAGTAGAGCGTTTTGTGAATTCAGGCTTCAGGGTAACATCGGCAAAGGGCATGTACTTTTCAATCCACAATGCTGCTAAAAGCAGACAAAACCACGAAGATCAATACAAATACTTTCAGTTATAAGCAATTTTCATTTTTTGTATATTTTGCAAATCACCGTTCTAGGCTGCTCTAAACAATCATAACAACCCAAATTTCTTACTATACATCTATAGACTTTACACTAGATAAGATCATCACGCATTATCTATGCAGTTTTGATATTTGACCTGAAAATGTAGCTAAAAGCAGAAAGATCCACGAAGATACTTATCAGGAAAAAGGCTGCAGTTGGACTTACTATGACCATTTTATTGACGAGTAGAAAAAAAAGGTAACAACATCTGCACGATGGATCTCTTGAGACAGTGACTAGGTCGCATAAAGAGCGGTACTGTCTAGGCTAATGCTATAAATGAGTAGACTGGAAGGTTGCTGAGTATCTTTATATTAGTAACAAAAACAGAAAAGTGCCTGCTTTTGATTGTGATCTGTATTGTCAGGTATCAGCTGATGGAAATAAGTAAATATGATGGATATCACAAGATAGGCTATGAGATCATCTAAGAAGATGAAGGGTGCTGCAGACTGTCTCTGAACTGCAGTCACAAGATTTGCAAGATAAAATGTGACCTGTTACATCAGTCTAACGTCAAATGTAATAAAATTTTAGATAACAAAACAAAAAAACAGGGTTCACTAACAGGCAACATGAACCTTATTGTCAATGGTTAGTTAATGTAAACTGATACTTTCAGACAATGAGCGGTAGTTTTCCCGCCCAATCTACACAATCCCAACAAGTCTGTCTGCTAGGAACTTTATCAGAAGAAGGTTCAGTACGTTCCCTTACACAAAACCGGCATCTACAGTCTGGCTAACGAAGTTAATTTGAGGTGTTTTGAACGACAGCCAAGTCGCATAAAATGTAAGTCATACTCCTGACTCAAGGGCGCCAAGGCACGGAACCGAGAATCAGGAGAGGAACAGTGGAAAGGTAATTAAACTTGGTAAGAATTTATTCCCTAATGGAACTGAATGCATCAGCGGGACGCTGCAGATACAGTTCTGTGAAACTTAATCACTTTTACTCACATATCCATAAGGCTCTTTGCAAACCGCCATAAGAAGAAACCTATTTAGTTTGGATAATGGATGTAGATTCTTGAAATAACTTCTTTCTTGGCCCCAACAAAAACTTCTGTGATACGCTTTTGAAATCGCAGTTCAGCAGTGCATCGACATAAGTTCCATAAAGCAACTGAACGAACAAAACTTACCACTGGGAGGTGCTCTCTTCGTGTCCACGTCAGTTTTAATGGGAGAAGATGTGGTCAGATTGTCCGGAAACATGGCACTCCCTGGGTCCAGAACATCGCCCTCACAGTTCTCTCCAGAACCCTCAACACCTTCATCACCAGCCTCGTCGCTGTAAAGAGGGGAGTCCTGGTTTGAGTCTACCCGAACTTCCGTGGGAGAGCCGGATAAGGTGGCCAGGTTGGATGTGGACGGCTCGGACTCTATCAGTTGGGAATCAGAAGGTGTTCCAGTGAAGAGCTTGTCTTCTCCCATGTTAAGCAAGTGTTCAGAAATTACACCGTCGAGCAGAGGCACAGAGTTGATGACTGTTGCAGTTCTGAATTGAGAGCCTAGCACTGATATGGACTTTTCGGTAACTCTATTGTCATCTTTAGCCATTTCATTTGTTTCCTCCTCGGCTATTGGACACTTTTCAGGGGAAGACAAGAAAGATTCAGGACTCCTCCGAACGTCAATGAGTTTTGGAGACGTCGAGTCTTCAGTTAAAGTTGAGGCTGGAATTTGTTTAGCGTCACCTAAACTAATATTACTTGTACCATCCACATCGATATCATTTTCAGTTTCATTAACTTGAACACTGCTCTCTTCATCCTGTACGTCAGGAATTACAACAGCCGGAACTTCATCAGTAAGTTTATCTTCTGTCTGTGTAACTACATTTTCCAGTGTATCAGGAGTAACGTTACGAGTTGTTACTAATTCCTCCTCAGCCGGGACAGGCTCTACATCCACCTCTTCAGATTTGCTGGATATTGTAGCTGATTCTGTGGATGTTTGAACCGATACAGTGTCCTCCTTGTCATATTGCTTTACTGCACTCGCTGTAATGTCGGGCAGGCTGGATCTATGTAATTCTAGAGCTGACGGGGCAACGTCGAAGTCGAATGAGTCACAGTTGAAGATCACTTTACATGAAGATGCTGTAATCAAAGATACCAAGTTTACAATTTCAGCTAGTAGAATTCTGTTGTTCAACACCGCGTTGCTCTCGTAATACTTCCTGAAAAAGAGAGGAAAATAAAACTTCTGATCCATTCTTTCATTATCATTATGGGAGTCTGGCAGTCAAAATTATCACGATGACAGCGTAATTTTGTGTTAAAACTTCGAACACATCGGCTGATTTTATTTCTTTAAATATATTCCAAAGGAGAGAAATAATTGTAACGCTAATAAGTTTAACGCTAACTACTCCGCTCCTATGATAATTGTATGCACCAACCTCGTTATATTGTGATCGTCAAGTAGTTGAATGTAACTCTGTAAAGTTGCCTCGTTAATAGTAACCCTGATCCATGCTCGAATTCTCCCTATATCTGTCTTCACAGATTTCAGTAACATAATATCTTCAATTATGTGATTGGGAGAAATTTCCTTCAGCAAGTTCCAAACATCTTGAGCCTCCGATCTCCATTTGAATGCTCTGTGGACAAGAACGTCGAATTACACGTATGGAGTCGTAGTCATGTTAGGGTTTCTATCGCAACTATAAATGAATATTGACTGTATGATTGAACTGGAGTGAAATTTTAGATAGGAGAACCGCTGAAGACGTTAGAAAATCAGACCTGGTTTTGACACCAAAAAAGAGCACCATCTCGATTCTTCGGCAGAACTCGACTTGAAGAGCAGAGTTTTCATGATCATTTCGTAGCTGAAAAGAGGAGAACAGTTTTAGGACGCTATCTCAGAAGCATAAACTATAAAGCCTGAATCGTAAGATCATCACTATTTTTGTCATGCTTGAAATATATTTTACGTCAAAAGCAGACCGTTTCTACAAGGGAACATACGTGAAAAGCGCGCGCGAATCAATACGCGCACCAACTACTGCAAGCAGTAACAACGCGCGTCACATGTCAGTGCCGATACTCAAAGAGTGTGACGGGCCCAGTAATTACTGTTCCTGTCGGTCATGACATACATGCAGTTTAGTGGGCCTAAAAGGTGGGGACACATACCACCCACAAAGAGGGTCGTGGCGGGTGGGGTCGACACAACCCTCCACAGTCACACTACCTCACTGCATTTATGATACCTTAATCTTACCGAGAAATTACCTTTTGGACAGATGTTGTCAACTTGGCCAAAAGGAACTGTTTGAAATCATCTTGTAAGTCGTTCAATCCTGAAATTGTTGAGTTTTATTTGACACATCTTTAAGAATGGTCGCGCCTTCGAGTTTTACAAAAAATACAATTTAACAACAGAGATAGAAATGGCTAAAAATTTGTGATTACAAAATCATGGACTCACCTGTTGAATGTTTCCTCATTAAGTGGTGAACTTTGCCATAATTGTTTCTTAGCGAGCCATTCTAGCGAATAAATCACAGGTCGATTATTCAAAGTTTGACAATTACTGACGTCAGTATTTGTGAGTTTGTCGCAATATTAAATTTAGTTCGCGCTTCGCTTTAATTTTTTGTCTTACAAAAAAATGATATTGTAAAAATGTGTCAAATAATCAGGAGAAATAAATGTAGATGAACACATGAAACTGATAAAACATTGCAGCATTGATATTGGTGCTTGCTGTTGTCCTGAACATTCCAATAAGTGAGCATAAAGAACGTATGTATATTCAGCATACCTTGATCAACTAAATAGATCAAAGAAAGTATGAAGCTGCAGAGGTTATAATAGAAATAAAGAATAAACACAATACTTAATTAAGAACATAAACAAAACAATTTTGTTCTGTGTCCATGTGTTTCGTTGAGGGATTGCAGCGACTGTTGGCTGTCCCATCTGACATTTTGAGTCAAGTTATCCTGCAAAGAATTACAGTGTACTGTAGGACTATAAACTTAACAGTGGAACTTACTTTTTTGGAAAGCAGAAGTTGTCCTTGAAAGTCGAAAAGGTTTGACAAAGTAAGTTTGCCAAAGTAAGAGTGTGGGTGGACTTCACACCTCAAGATATTTGTGTACAATGATTTGAGAGTGTGTCTGTGTGTTTGTGTGTGTGTATAGAGCTACCGTGTAAGTACAAGACAGTATATCCTTATTACTTGTTGTTATTTAAACGATGTATCCTCTGAACTTCAGGAAGGAGGTGTAAGAAAATATACTGGAGACAAAATAGAAAACTGCAGACATGTCTATCATGTAGACCAAGAGAACATCGCTAAAAACTGACCGTTACAGAAACGAACTAGAAACAAAGTAAAAACCTATAAACCTATAAACCTATGAACAAACACAGTTTTCACTTATGCATCATTTGTTGAAAGAAGTTGAAAATAAGGCATTCTTGGAGGCCTTGAGTTGAAGATAAAATAGCAATTTACATTACAGACCAATGGAAGATAAAGTAATTAGTAATCGAATTAAGTAAGGGATAGCAGCAGGGTTTTACTAAGTAAAAAACCAAGAAATTTCTCGACAGTTCTGAGGTTGCCATTCATCACTCTATCAAGTCACGGGTTTTCAATAACAAAGAGGGAAAACTTTGGCCATTGTATGTGAGGGTGTTGAACAACAGATAAATATTAAATTATGATATTTGTATTGAATGAGAAGGTTTCATGCATAACGCAACATTAACACTGGTATAATTAGATCAAGGTCATGTCTCAGAGAGTTTTATAAAGGAGTAAAATAGACAACCAAAACTACATTAGGTAACATTGACACCTTGACAGTCATAACATGCTTCAATCGAGTGTATGTATTTAAACAGTACCAGTGAAGTATGTATGCACAAATACTATGCATGTATGTAGGTACTATGACTATGTATGTATGCATTACTAGTGTAGTATGTAGGTACTTTGTATTGGATTAAGAATGTATGTACTATGTGCTATGTATGCATGCATTACCAAGCTGCATTACACTACATCACATAAGATCGCCAATTCAATCATCCAGACAGCACCCCATCATTAGCCGCCGTATCACGTGTACAAATGTATCAGTGTACACTGTACAATACTGTACATTGTACAGTCGGGTACTGCTGGAGCCTCTAACAATAGGATTATTGCACTGATTCCCGCACTAGCGTTATTACACTGCCCTGGTCAGACCCGTATAATCTGTAGTAGCGGTATCATAAGGAGGTGTTGTTGTTATGGTGCTCATTTTAATGTAACATTGTCATGTTGACGTAACTATCGTAACTAACGTTTCTAACGTTACTTACGTTACTAACGTTTCTAACGTTACTAACGTTACTGACGTTCAAAAGGGTTGAACTTGGGAAGTTGGAAACCTAAATTTCAATTTTCAGAAGTTTTAAATAGGTGTGAAAATACTTGTGTAGTCCTAACCCAGTGATCTCATAACACAAAAGCGAATGTGTGTTCGAATAGATACTTTAGGGTGGAAAGTTCTATCAGTTATGTAAGTCAACAACTTCACCGCGACCATTGTAAGGTACATAGTTAATGTGATGGGGAGCCATTCTCATGTAGAAATCCTTAAAATACACTGGTCGAAAAACTTGTACAAATTCACCCCATTTGTATAGAAACAACTTCGAATGTGCAGAAAAACTTGTACATATTTACCTGATGTGTATCGAAACAACTTTGATTATGCAGAAAAACTTGTACATATTCACCCGATTTGTATAGAAACAACTTTGATTATGCAGAAAAAACTTGAACATATTCACCCGATTTGTATAGAAACAACTTTGATTATGCCGAAAAAACTTGAACATATTCACCCCATTTGTATAGAAACAACTTTGATTATGCAGAAGGGACACAATGAGATGAATTGATGCAACACGGGTAAACAGTAGCTGCATGAAATATACTGTGTGAAGAGCAGAACTGGACAAAGCCATTAGATCAGAGAGTACTATGGAGTTTCAAGAAAGACGATATCACCTTGTGTGTAAACCCAGATGTATGTAAAGCTAAGTACCGTTACCTCTATGTTTATAACAAGTCCTCTATATTTATCAGGTGACTCTGAACAATTACAACTCTAAAGGAAAGTGAGACAAACAAGTGTATACAGTTCGAACACCATGTCTTAGGAACATACACTAGCAATGCTGAGGTACATCATTAGGGAGGTACGAATACCTTTAAACTCCTACAACAGTCCGTTATCTCACATGACTTAGTTAGCAAGTGTGGGTAAACAATTCAACTATTTGAAACTTGGCAAATATCCAAATATTTGAAACTTGGCAAATATCCAACTATTTAAGACTTGGCAAATATCCAACTATTTGAAACTGGGCAAATATCCAATCAATGAAACTCTGAGACCTTACTCCTCAGTCGTGTCAGACAAATTAAAGAAGCCTCAACAAGAAGATTGCTGGTACGTCAAAACTACAAAAAGTAAACAACAATACGTTCCTTCATCTGATGCGGCAAATTACCGGCTCGTGAGAGATGAGCCGTGACTGCAGAGGGAAATAAACAGAGATTTTAGCGTTACTTCTACTTCTGTTCTAGATGCGGCGTCGGATAAACTTGAAACTGGGTTAAAATTGGGAAACTGGTACTTCAAACTCTTTCAGAAGCACAACAAGAAAAGACCAAGTTGTAAGATTTCTGTAAGTATTGTATATAATTCCGCTGAAATAACTAGGAAGTCGTCTGCAATAAGCTTGACATCATTCAGGAAGCTATTTAAAAAACTCATGGGTTTATAACAGAATTGAAAATAAGATACGTAGAGACTCACCAGTCAGAACCTTCATAAGTAACCAGCTGAAAGTTCGTAAGTATTGGTTAGTTAGTATTTGTAAGTAATGGTAAGTATTGGTAAGTATTGGTAAGTATTGGTAAGTATTGGTAAGTATTGGTAAGTATTGGTAAGTATTGGTAAGTATTGGTAATAATTGGCAAGTATTGGTTAGTAAACATCGGATTCTGTGTAACTCTTTAAAATTCAAATTTCTCAGCGTCTTGAAGCAAGACAGTCGGGATACCAGTAAAATAAACTTAATTTAAACAAAAGAAATTGTTAAAAACTAAAACTGAGAGAAAGAAATTACTCACGGACTTGAGACCTGGCAGCCTGTGCTTTCTTAAAGTCCCTTTCTAAAAGATCGAACCCGTCGTTCAGCGGGACGTCCCGAAAGTCTGAAACAAACCAAAACGTTTTTATAAACATGTAAATTTGCAAGTCTGTAGCATACTAAACAACTGGTCAGTCTCACTCGAGGGTAAAACTAAAAACTGCTGAATGTCAAAATATCATGGGCACTGGACTGTAATTTTATCCAAAATATCCTCTGTTTTACATTGTTCTCGAAATTTAGAAGATTAAATTTCATGAAAAAAAGGGGATGTCACCTTTAGGATTCTTCCCCTGTAGGACGTGAATGTTGATAGTTTTATCAGCCGCAGAAGCCTCCGTGAGGACAACAGCATACAGAACTCCGTCCTTAGTGATATCGGATATTATCTGATGTAGGGGCATGTTTTCTGTCCAGAAGAAACTGTCGCACACCTGCAGATAGAACCGGTTATTGGGAACCTTTGACTCTAGGAACCCCTGGGGATCAGATCAAACTGTTAGTCTCACGGGCATAGATGAAGAAAAATACTTTTTTCGGGTACTGAGCTATTTAGCAGGGCAAAATTTCGGTCAGAATTTTGTAAAATGTAACCCGCTCGGCGGCTTCGCCGCCTCGCTTGCATTGAGTAACTGGTGCAATCGCCGAGCTGCTTGAAAACTGCCACTAATTAACAGTAAGATTTCAAGGGCCTCGATATTTTTGGTTGCAATCAAGCAGTTCTTAATAAAGCAGATACAGATACTGAAAGATTTATAACCACAGTATTTAACCATTCAGAAATTGAAAAACCAGATTGACCTACCAAACTCAGATGTACCGCTATTTACATATGACTACGAGAGTCTAGTATTTTAGGGTGGTGGCAACCACCCCAGAAAAGACACTGAACCAAAAATTTTTGAACCTCGAGACTATTCTCAATCGATTTTTCGTCAAATTTTAGTCCGGCTTCAAAGAAAAAAAAGTTTCCACCCCCTAGTGTGACACGTGACCCCTTTAAGTGACCCCTTATAAGGCCCAAAATGGAAATTTTCAACTTTGAGCTAGAAGAAAAGTAAGACCAGTATTTCGACGTAAAATTTGACGAGTAATCCGAATTTGATAGTCTCATATCCAAAAAATGATCACGTGACCCCTTAACAAGTGACCCCTTATAAGGCCCCAAAATGGAAGTTTTCAACTTTGACCTAAGAAAAAAAGTTAGACCAGTATTTTGACGTAAAATTTGGCGAGGAATCCGAATTTGATAGTCTCATATCCAATTCACAACATTTCTCCCCGAAATTTTTTCAAACCGAAAATTTTTGCAAGACAAATAAATTTGCTGAAATATATGACATTTTCAATATTCTTCTAGCCCAAATTTCTTTTCAAACCGAAAATTTCGGTTAGGATTTTCAATTTTCGGGTCCTGTCAGTACCTCCAGTAAGGTTTATTTCCACTATGCTCACGGGGGTCATATCACAAGGTATTGTTAGTGACGTATAGAATCAATTTGTGAGATGGATGCGATATTGAGATATTGGGAAGATACAACATAGTTCTAGATTTACGTGGAATTTCTGTTTCTGTATTTTGATAAGGGTTACAAGAAGTCAATTCCAAATCACGAGAATCGAGATATGACTATGAATGTCGATATAAACGTACGATAGTAAGTTCTTTAAGTCGGTGGATTATAGCGTCGCTGTAACTTCTGATGTCGCGGTTACAGATAATTATCAACGCATCTGATACCTGCTTTCTGAAAGATAAACTCCGTTGTTTTGTATATTTGAACGAAGTTAAAGCTATAAGATAATCATCAGAAACCAAAAATTTCCTGCTGTAGCACTAAATATGAACTGTTTAACTCCAACAAGTTTCTAAATCTCTCTCTCACCTAGGTATTTTCCGGACAGACTCCAGGATTTCTCCCGGGTTTCTTTTCTTCCGCCGCTCACTAGCTACGTTAACATCGATACGTGAACCCTCCAACAGAAACCCGCACATTTCCTCTGATGCACGTCTTGCTACTTCTGCACAGTCGTATTGGATAAACCCAAACCTTCGTGGGAAATAGATAAGTTATAATCAACTGTACTTTTTCATTAGTAGATCTCAAAATAATTTTGACTTTTGGTTTCTAGTGTAGTAATAATTTCTAAGCTCTAAGCTTAACCTAAAAATAGTTATTTTAGCGTGTAATAAAGCTAGAAGTCACTTGTATGTTTACACCAAAAAAACTCCCGCCAGCCATACCGATTATGGAGGCTGGCATCCAGGACAGTTCCATACTTGGCGAAGGCCTCAGTAAACTTGGACAGTGGCACGCCAGCAGCGGGAAGATTCCCAACAAACAGCCGGGAATTTATCGCTTCTGGAGAGTCTTTGCTCTTCCCATTTAGCTTCCCAACTGTCCAGAAACCGTTCTTAGGTTTCACCATCAATATGTCGTGGATCTTTTCTTCCTTTTCAGGAACTTGGAATTTGTTTTATTGTTAACACTGGTGTACAGCACAACGGAATATCTTAAAGGCCAATATAGCTGTACTGTTTTCTAATGCACAATTTATGATCGATACGTAAATATATGACCAAGTAAATTAGAGATCTTGTACAAGTACTTGAAATCTTGTACATGTACATGAAATCAGCTGGACATAGGTGACATAGGTTTGAGATCTTGTACACGTACTTACCCAGGCCAGGACTACTGCCCAAACCAGTCAGGTTTGTACTCTTTACAAATCTCTCCAGCCTATTGTCCATGTTATAATGTATCTGCTACAGCTGTTACATAAAGTTTAAGTTATCAGCAGGGATCGGAAACAGGTTGAAATAGCAGTATCAAAGTGTATTTTTTAGAGTTCAAAAGGTAAGCAGCAAATACCAGAAGGGAAATACGACACAAACTGAAGAAAGATGAAGATCAGTAAAACAGATTGTTTCATTGCAAGATCGATATTTACTGCACAACATTAAAGTTAGTGCCATAGCTATCTACCTACTGTAATTGGACAAAAACAATGAAATTAGGATGATCTGATAACAAAACTTTTACACGCTACTTGAGAATTTACTGAAAATACTCAATCAAGTTCAAAATTCAAATAATCAAACATGACACTTGAACTACTTACATCATTTGTTCGAATTCCTTGTAAAGATGATAATTTGAACTGCAGTAGCGTAAAGTTGTGATAAAATGTATGCGAAGGTCCTGCTTCGACTGCTACTTAAACTTCTAAAACTTTTAGTTTATATCTAAAAATGCGCTAGGAAATATGATTAACCCTTAAAATTTTATGGCACGCACTCTGAAATTTTAAACCTTGTTTTAATCAAAACACAGAACATTACATCAAGTCTTATCAACAAAATAAACACTAAAACAATAACTACGTCAAACATGAAGATATATATTTTGATCAATTCCAAACAGAAAGCATCACATGAAAATTACTCTTGAGAGAAACATTCCAAAAGTAGAGACTGAAGGAAACTGTGTGGCAGAACTTCTGCAAAACGATTTAATCTTAAGAGGTTCATGAATATGAATACTGTATCTGGCAGAGCATTGAAACACTCTGTTTGAAAACCATGCCTTTGGTACAAAACAAATATGTACAGCTCAAGTGAAAAAATCAGGCCAGTCTAAAGTTGGGCCATTTCAGGAAATTGTTTACAAATTAACTAATAATCAAATATCAACCATTCCGATAGCTAGCTTTATCTAGAAACGAGAGACTGAATGAGTTTATGTGTAGTGTGGAGATCTAACATGCAAAATAACGAAACTGAGTCCATTTCTCACGGATACGTCAAGGCGTTTCTGGCTGTCTAGTTGGACTTTTTCTTTTTGGTCTGACTAACTATAATTCCAATAAGTATTCCCACAATGACAACGACCACCACCCCGATAATAATCATGAACTTGACATTCTTCCACCACATCTTCCTCTTGAGCTGCTGGCCAGTCTGCTGGAACTGGTGCGCGCCGACCTGCAACGCGTCAGAGCGCTCGTTTAGGTTCTGGATTTTGGTGTCACGCTCGAGAACCTTGTCGATGTTATTGCGCATAATCCCCATGACCTCATCCACTTGGTTCTGTGTATCGTTTACTTGATATCCACCCGACATTTTGTTATAATTGTGCTTCTTTTCTTGTAACTATAATTGCATCAGACCTTAAAAGGGGAGGTATGTTAGCATATAGTAGCGCTTTTATGTAGCCTTCCAGAAAGTTTCAAACTGTTAATCAGCTAAATTTGTTTTGGCTGCAATTGATAACAAACAATTTTTCATTGACAATAATATAATGATAGGGAATAAAACTCGATATCGTTGGTAAAATAATGATTAAATAAAGCATATGATATACATGAAAAGGAGAAATCGTCTGAGTATAAATAAGGTCATATTCAAGTTTTTTTCACAAATAAACAGATTGATAAAACGGTATAAATAAAACGGAATTAAACATTATTGAATCACCACTGATGACACATTCCAAAATCAGTCACGACTTACGTTTTCAAAAATCAGTAATAATATAATAGGGGGATTTAAAGCAAAGGATATGCTTCTGTTGACGAAAAATGAAAATATAACAGTAACAGTTAAACGGTTTTCACTTCCTTCTAAGCAGGCATTAGAACAAATCAACTTTTCTCGTGAGTAACAAGCATTTCAAGAAAAAAACAGTTCAATTACCACTATCTATAAGTCATATTCTGACTTAACAGTATTTTAATAAATAGAACCATGTAAAACAGCTAATCAAGATTTCTATTTTTCACGATATAGGAATATAGGACTATTATTATACACAGCATAGCGTACCCAGCAAGCTTTTTTTACCCAACAAACATTGAAATAATCTGCTTGATCTGTGCTCTCAGTTCATCATCACAATTAAAACTGTCTTATCAAACCTTCAACTATCTCCAATCACACCATCTCTAAGAAATAGTGTACGAGCCATGGTTAATGTGTCCAGAGGCACCGTTACTACACGCACTACAGTTAGCAACGTAAGGAGCAGAGATGTATCTGGGTCCGTGAGCATTGTTTCCCGGCATGGAGGTGTAGACACGAGTCTTGGGAGGGGACTTGGGGGGAAGTGGCACTTCCACTTCCATAGCTTGTTCTTCGTCACCTGAAGTTACTTGGATTAGGGTGTGTTGAGGGTTGGGTGAAACTCTTATGTTATGTATGTTCGATAGGAATATCATACTTGATATTAACAAGATACTTGTAAAACATTGCTAACAAAAAATTAATATAATTATGATTTTAATTTGACAACTATACGAATTAGAAACAATGTTTTACACTATTACTACTAGGAGGTTACTTCCCAATGAAAAAGTTAATAGTTATTACATGAGAACTGCAAGCCATTAAATCATGACAGATGCTCAAATTATTCCAATCTAGTCACAGTACTAGAAATCGTAACAGCCTATTACACATTCGTTGCAAGACTGCAGTTAGAATAGCTACCAGCCATTTTTATTGAAACCACCGTACTAGGTATTCAAGTGATTCTGTGATAATTTTGTTCATAACATTGACAATTATAATTGTCAATAGCATATTTTGCATCAGTTTGAGCACTTCATGTAGATTGCAAATACACACCAATTGATTAATTACCAGGCAAATTACTACAATGTAGGGTGTTCATCGCCTTAAATCCGGTATGTATGGCTTGCAGATCTCGATTTCCTGTTAAGAAGTATACATTTCGGCACTAAACTCTTTAATTTGAAAATTTCAATGGTAAAACATAAGATTTAAAAACTTTTAATGATCTAGCCTCCTTGCTAGAAAATAAGGATATGTCATTAACATATTTTAGAAGAATAAGGAAAGTGCACAAGTGAAAAGTCTAAATAAAACTTGAATGCAGATGAATGGGCTAGTTTAATGAGCATCAATATTCACAACAAGCACTTGACCAACGATTTCATAGAAAATAGCTTATCAGGAAAGGATAGCACATCCTCAGATGAGACAGACTTAATATTGATAGACTTCAATAGACTTAAATCTCTGGTCAAGAGCTCATGCAATATTTCAAATTATCTGTACACGTGACAACTCATATAACTGTTTTACCACACCAGAATAAATACAAATGTATCCCAATATCTAAATGAGTCCACTAAATCTAGGACTAAGTACCTAGATCACTGCACAGTGCACTGCGACATACTTGTGCTTTACCAACAGGTTAACTCAATCAGTATGTCAACTTTTCCTGGAGCCAAGCTCTTCACTCCCCGCATATATAGTTCAATTTGACTAAGGGAGTTTGTGTTCACAGAGTTAGTATCGGATCAACTCCATCAATGCAAATGTACACATAAATCATGAATATATGGTATGAGAAGTAAATGTACACAGAGGGGATGACAACAGTGACTAATCATGATTTTATTTGCTATTAAGCCTCACTCCTCAGATTAAGTAATACTGTCAATTTTATTTTAACTAATATTTTTTGATATTTTTTGCAGTAGAGCCTAAGATGGTGAGGCGATTGTCAAGTGATAATATTTAACTTTACAGGTAAGTAAGGTGCCACTACTCATAATTCCTAACATGAAATTCATAAAACTTTTTTGCCACCAAGAAACACAGTATAGCTCAGTGCAAAGAGAGAATTAGTTTATGTTAATGGTTATGGTTTACTAGAAACAACAATATTGGTTATGATAGCAGGCAAAAATGCTGAATGCTTATCAATCCCTACTTAGAAAGACCAACCATTTACAAGTAACATACAATTTAATTTTACCTTTTGAACTTTATCATTGATATTCTTGGAAATGATTAATAGAAATTTTCATTGCATAAATACAACAGAGCATTTTTGATTTGGTGAAAGGCATGATATTTGGTTATTAGTTCAAGTGTCATCAAAGTTATGTTACGTTATCCAATTCAGTTTACCACAAAGGGTTAGGGTAAATTTGAGATTGCATACACAGCAACAAAAACTTAAATTGATCCTATTGATATGTAAAGCTACTCAAAATTTCATAGTTAAGTTTTTTTTTAAATTGACATGGTCCAATGAAATTTAGGTTAGGTCAATGATAAATTTCATAAAGGGTGAATAATGAGAATGGATGGTCAACATTGTTGTCTGATAGCATTATACACTATACAGCCAAAGATGATACAAGATTATCCAATAAGATTTTGTTCATACCTTGGATACACTGTTTAGGGTCTTCATTGTCAACTGGCTGAGATTCTACTTGATAAGCTTGGCTGAATTCTGAAGGGAAATCATAAATTTTAACACTTATGAAAACATAGTTTTTTCAAAACCATCTTATTGATATAAGGAAAAACAAAAGTAGTTACCAGGGCATGGTTTGTAATCACAATGTCTTTTTCCAGTAGAAGGGGATACATCTCCTGTGCATCTTTTTATTCCACAAACAGAGGCCATCCTAAAAACATTAAATTTCAAAAGATTTGTAAAATTAATGAAGTTGAAAATATATTTGCAAGACAGCAAGAAAACGACAAATTTCAAGAAAACAACAAATTTTATTTAGTACAGCAGTTTATAAATCAAATCATAAATATATCTTATTCTCACACTCGAACAGTAAATTGGTGAAGAGTGTTAGTTGACCCAGCGTTGAATGCAGACGTGATGACGCGAGGCGCACGTACTTCGCAAACACGCATGTTGGCGTAATGTCAATGCACACAAACAAATAAATAATTATCATTAATCATGTTTAATCATTATTTTTATTGCTAATTTCTCAAATATTTATCTATTTTAACTTTGAGTTGTTAAAGTGTTAAAACTTTGCTGGCTATAGGCGGGTTGTATCCTAAAATTTAGCTTTAATATCTATATTTTCTGAGTGAAGCGAGTGATACAAATGTATAAAGTGATTAAAAGTGTTAAAATTTATGAGTGATACAAAATGTATATGTTAATTGTTGAAGCTAAGATAGAATGAGTTTCACACTCCAACACTGCATAAAAAACAAACAAATACTTGCTCATCGTGGGACATTTGCAGAGACGGACACTACCAGAAGCGTCTGTCTCCGCCTGTGCCATGACCATATGAAATTGAAATCAATATGAAATGAACATGTGAAGAATTTGGAACTCAGCACATAAATTTGTGTAGGAAATTTTATGGCAATGGTTTCATTGTCTCAAGCCATTATCAGAGCAGAGAAGAAAAAGTTTAAAGAAAATAATGTATCATTAGTAAATGCTTCGCTCTCTCAAGGCTCAATGGATGGTGTTAAGCTCGCCGATATAATTCCACTTCTCAAAGGTGATTCCATGGATCCTAACATCTTGAAGAACTTCCGTCCAGTGTCAAATCTCACCTTCTTAGGAAAACTTGTTGAACGGGTGGTTCTTAGACGACTTAATGAGCATCTCTCCAGGAACAATCTTAATAATGAAACAATATATTTTTTAATGAAACAATATATTTTATTATTTGCAATGACAATCAATTTATATAATATTCTAAACTGTCAGTTTGCATCCATCTAAAATTTTCAGGATATGGCAAGGCAACCGATTTAAATAATAAAAAGACAAAGAGTAGCAGTTAAAAATTGAATTACTAAATTGAGTGGAAGAGTGTGTTTGGGAAAATTTCCTCTGTCGAAACAGGGACC
>JH154786.1:1964-39525 GCA_000226015.1 Mnemiopsis leidyi | reverse complement strand
CAGGTCGTCGGTCCGCGGCGCGACCGGAGGCTGCCGCTTCGCAGGGCTATGCAACGTGTAGCAAGGTTATCAACATACAATTACAAGTCTTTAAATGCAAAAAAGTCCCAGATTTATAATTTTAGAGAAGCATTGGAATATCTTTCGCCTTGACGAGGTTATATCCGTCTCGGTCTACCTTGTAGGTTGATAACCTACTGTCGCGGCCATCACGCGCTGTCACGCATTTCTGGCCTGGCGACATTTCTGGCCTGGCGCATCGCCCGTTGAGGTCTACCGTTCTACTTCTAACGAAACGATCGTTCAGCTTTAGCTGCGTGAGCCGGGTATCACCGCGACAACTTTCGCCTTCAAGTTCAATGACTTAAAACAATCGCAACACAGCACTGCATTAGCTCAACGGGCGATGCGCGTCTAGAATTTCTTCGAAATGCGTGAGAGCACGTGATGGCCGCGACAGTAGGTTATCAACCTACAATGCATTAGCATACTAATTTTAATGTAAACATATATTTGACAAGATGATATCCGCGCGCGAGTCGGGTAACACCTCGACAAACATGTATAGGATCAAGGATTTCCAAGTTAAACAGCTTTTTATTCTCAATCTCATTCTCAATATAAAATTACACGAACGTCGAACAGACTACAGAGGGTCTATCTCAATCTGAACGCCACGAAGTTAGAAAACATCGCAGTTCCAGTTCAACTCCAACAATATCAACCATAAACCATCTTGGTTCAAAAACATTCAAATGTAGGGTCATCTCTGAGTCTGAATGAAATGTTGTCAGATTAGGAAACGGTTAGTTCTTCAAAATCAAAAGGAAACATTCTCATCTAATCTCGTAATTATCGTCAAAATCATCCTCATTACATTCATTTAAGTTCCTTTTGATAGCGGTCACAGCGTAGTTTATGGAGAGATCGGACGATGTTCTCCATTGACGAGTGAGGGGATTGAAACCGAGACCAGTAACTGTCACAATGTCGAATCCACCTGAAACAAACCTGACTTCAAATAACAAGTTCAACTTCAAGTAAATCAAATAAGCTTTAACGATTGTGGATTCTGTTCAAGTTTTTTACAAATTGTACAACCGCTCATCTAAAAATAAAGATATTAAAACAACATATCACAACACTTAAGTAATGATGTGACAGTAAACAAGAGCAGCAAAATACTCACTGTCGGAGATGACGCCAGTTAGGGTATGCGGAGGTACCAGTTTATGGTACTCGTGAGTACCAGGGGGTACCAGACCAGCCACGTGTTCAGCCAGGAGGATCCCAAACAGCCAACTCTGTACCGTTCTGTTTATCGTTGTGAACATCAGACCTCCACCCGGCTGTAAGGTACTGGAGCTTGAAAATTGTACAGCACGCGCACCCTTCTAATGAGGGTCGGACAAAGTCAGACAGCTTGCATTACAGAATAAATAGAGCTCTCACTTCAGAAATTGCTCCTGTTCTCCTCTAACTTCTAAACCACCGTGATAAGAGCTCCTTGTAAACTTACCCTGACCCGGTCAGCACATTGAGAGACGAAGGAAGCTACACACGGCACATGTTCCACAACCTCTGAAGACACGACAATATCGAACTGTTCCATTACTTCCGCTACTGTCGCACATTGGTACTGTAAGTCTAGTTCTCCTGTTGGGGTGGTGGGAGGGTGGATCAAGAGCTTGTAGTACTTACAACTTTAAAGTTCAACAAGATAAAACGTCTGATATTGTACTGAAAACAGAAAGAAGTTCGTTTTTTACCATGTACGTTAAATACAGACTTTAATTTTCAAATTCCTTGTCCTCTACTCGAAAGCGATTGCGAATGATCTACAAACCTGGAAACTGCTGAGCATGTTTGGTGGCTATTTTTATCATGTCCTCACTCGGATCTATAGCAGTTACTGAAAACCTCTGTTTTGCAAGTTCCTGAATTGTTTTTAGAATTAATTGAAAGACTAGAGTAATATATCATAAAATACGGCCAAAATGTGATTCGTAGCTAAAACAACGAAATAACTGATAATAACTGAAAATGAAGAACCTCAGCTAAGTATCCACCCCCACAACCAACATCAAGTATCTCTGGAGAAGGGACATCAATTTCTCTAGCTAGAGACTTAAGGAGAGGGATTCTGACATTGTTCATCAGGTAGAGGGGGTCTTTGTCATCCTTCCACCAGCCAGAGGACAGGACATCAAACTTTTGTACCTCTTTTTCGTGTTCTCTAAGGGCAGTGGGTGGGATGGAGATAGATAGAGATAGAGTGAGAGAGAGAAATAGAAAGAGAGTGACAGAGAGAGAAATAGACAGACAGACAGACAGACAGGCAGACTACAGAGAGAGAGATAGATAGATAGATAGATAGATAGATAGATAGATAGATAGATAGATAGATAGATAGATAGATAGATAGATAGATAGATAGATAGATAGATAGATAGATAGATAGATAGATAGATAGACTAAGAGACAACTTACGAAGACTGAGTAGCGAGTGTTCTGGTCGTTGAAGCGCGAAGAAAGGTAAAACAACGTCTACATAATGCATTTGTACCAACTAACGACATAGCTAATGATATTTTAATAGATCGTTAGTTCATTAGATACTTTAAGTAAGTTATACATAAAGTATTCCTTATAGCATGCAGCTATTCATAGTACAATGACATGTGAAGCTCAAAAAGTTCGGAATATTTAAACACCTCGAGTCAACACGATTTACAAATATGTCGAAATATCAAATATTATAGTAATGTCATACAAATAGTATAAATAACATCAATATTACGTCAACACAATGTGGCTTCATCGTACTATACAGTAGCCTAGTAAATAAAACAGCCAACAGAAACCTTAACCGGGTAACGTAAAAATAATTTCAAAGCCATACAAAACCCAAAAAATCTTTATGGAAGAAACCCTTAGTACTTATCAAGGCTACCGACTCCGTCAAACATTTCAGAGATTTTTTCTAAACGGATTAAAAATTATAGGAATTCCTGATACTAATTAATTATCATCCAAAGCGGCTTGCATCGCGCGTAACATAAGACAAACTTTTCTAATTTTCTACAATAAGTAGTTTATACACAAGGAATTTCCTAGGTCACACCGCTCTAAAACTTGAATACAATGTAAAAAAAGAAACCAACATTACACCTTTTAGTAACATTACATCTCAAACTAAGATATCGTGATGTTTAAACGTTGGTGGAGTGTCTAGGCTTACCGCTCGACGGTTTACCGCCAGAGAGCGGTCTGGAGGAGGCGGTCCGACCGACGGTCCGCCCGACATTGCTACCCGTCTGTCTGCGGTCTCCGGCGGTAGGCAGACCGGATCTAGAGGTGGGTCTTCCTGTGCTACTGGCCAGTCTTGTTGAGCTGCCAGTGGAAGAGGCGTTACTCGCCGTGCTGCGGCAAATAGTGGTGTTAGTTAGACTGGTGGAGCTGCCAGTGGAAGAGGCGTTACTTGCCGTACTGCGGCAAATAGTGGTGTTAGGTAGACTGATTAACGGTATCAGACTTATTCATTACATAGCTGAGATTTAAAAAAAATCTTTATCGATAGTCAACATCAATCTCAACATTACAACTTACCTGGCGGATGAGAGTGACTTGGAAGCAGCACCAGATCTAGGAAGTCCTGAAGTAGACTGAGTTCGGACAGGCACAGCCCCTCCACTAGGGGGCGGAGCCCCACTAGGGGGTGGTAACCCACTTGGGGGTGGTACCCCGTCTCTCGGAGACTCCCCTCGGGTATCCTCGTTGAGTTTCGCAGCTTGTTCTACCAAGTGGGGGTTCTGTTCCATTAGACGAGCGTAGTAGTCGTTAGGATCCAGGCGGGACATCAGGTAAGAGAGGTGGTGTTCTGATGCTGTCTTTGATATTGTCTGGATCTGGGGAATGAGCCAACTTATTAGGACATCACTCTTAAAATATCACGAACGCAAACGAATAACTGTTGTTTACTAACGACTTTGGCTAATAATCGTATAACTGTGACACAATTTGTATGCTTACATTGATTAGAAGCTGCAGAGTGAGGAGAGTAAAGTTAGAATCAAAGTTTTTAATGAGCTCCTCAAAATGTTCCTGAGAATGCATCTTCATGTTCTGCTCTGCTTGTGTAGCTATGGAAACAGAGGCTGAGGGGATAAGACGGAGCATGGCGTTGCTAAAGTTCACGCAGATCGCTTGGAGTTTTGCCAAGCTTCTCAACAGCTCGGGAGTAGTTAGAAGACAGTCTTTCAAACAAGTTTCAAGAAAGTCGTTGTGGATAGCCAGGACGTTATCTATAGTTTTTACTGTCTGGAGAAAATAGGAGTAAGTTCATCAGAGAGTGAAGACTCATCTTCTAACTATACATTTGTTCAAATCCTGGACACAAAGGTTATATTTTAAAAAAAGTAGTAAATTCATATCTAGCTAACACAAACCTGCATCTCCTGATTAAAGATGTGCCACTGTCTCTCAATAACCTCGAACATGGCGTAGTAGCTGTAGTTACTGATGAAGGATAGCATTCTCTGTCGGAGACAGAAAGCAGCAGCGTGCCACTTGGTGGTGTAAATAGGTTCCCACTTGGCTTGCTTGTGAGCCTGCCACACCGCACAGAGCTGCCTCTCTACGTGCTTGCAGTGGAAGAGATGTCGGAAGAGAAGCTGGTACTTGGTGATGGACTTCCTGGAAACTACCAGGGACACAGGCCACTCTACCTGGATTGTTTGGAGGTCAGGATTGAGGGGTGATGCGTTGTTTCTCCAGGATCTAAACCTCTGAGCTATCTAACATATCATAAATATTGAGTCGATACAACTATCTTCATAACAATTAACAATCACGTGACATAAAATCTTACCCTGTAATCTAGAGTGAAAGCCTCGACCCCAGTCAGTCCGGAAGCGTGAGGTTCGAAAGCAGGGTAGACTTGCTCGGTAGGCCCTAGGGTGTGTCCTCTAACATTGATGATTCTAAACAGTTGGGTGATGAGGTCGTAGGGAACTATGTCCACTTTGAGGTCCTCCTTGAAGGGGTCGCTAGCTGCTACACTGGTTCTCACTGCCAGGTCTAACAGAGATTCTATACGGGAGGAGACTATGTCGTCGTGTTTTTTGCGAAGTTCGTGTTCTGCCATGTCCATGAAGTGTACAAACACGTCTCCTGAACATGGTTTATAGTTTTAATAGTTAGAGTAGGTTTGCGCTGTTAAGCGGACTGCTTAGTTTCGGTAAAAGAAAAAGTTTTTATTACATGATTACCAGTACCAACTCGATGTTGACTTTAAGTTAATATACCTTAAATAATTTCTAGGATAGACTCGTATTACCCACCTTGACCCATCAAGAAGAAACTCTTGATACTGTACAGTCTCTCCATCAGTTTGTGTTCCTCCATCAGAAGAGTGAGGAGCCGCTGAGAAGCGAAACCGTAAGCGGTCTCGATACACTCCATGTACTCGCGCTCAACTAACGTGTACTTTATCTCGCGCGAGTCCGGACATTGCACGTTGTAGCCGCAATGTCTGATCACGTTCAGGTACTTTCCAGTGTGTAGGACTTTCTCTGCTATCTTACCCAGGAACAGCGGCACCTGAGTGGGGGGTTGTTAGTAGTGGGGGGGGGTGTGGTTACATGTGAGTACATAGTACCAAAACTGATGGTCACAGCCTCCAGGATCGGACAAAGCAGAAAAAATATTGTGAGTTTATACTTCGATAGTTAATACTTGAGAGCGGGATTGGGGAGATAAAAGTCATTATACGATGTCCAATTGCAACCGAGAATAAAATGACGGTTAAATAGCAGTCCTAGGACAATAGGGTACGGGTGGAACTTCCTACAAAACCACGACAGTTACCTGCTGAATGTTAAGGCTGTAACGTTTCTCCCAGTAAGTATCATAGACCAGCTCGTATTTCCTCTGTACTTGTTCCAACTGACATCCTTCTCCGAACTCCTCCACGAAAAACTCGTTGTAAGGATCGTCTATCATGCCTGGTGGGAAGTAGCTGGGTGGTGGGCCAAGTCCTAGTAACCAAGTTTCTCATAGCTACTAGCACCTAACCTTAGTCAAAACAGGAGTGAGACAGCAGTCATTCTACCCATTGACTACAAAACAGCTATACTCTATAGACCCTCACTAACAAACCTTTGTAAAGCCACTTCTCTAACATTCCGAAGTAGGGCACACACGCCGCCTGAGTCAGATACAGACAGAGATCCTGTGAAGCGGCCTCCCCAACAAGAGAGAAAGTCTTGTCGTGAAGTAGAGAGAGTGTGGTCCCTCCCCTACATCCCCCGTTTATAACGTCGTGACAGATAGTCGCTAGTACCTGACAGAGGGGTGTTAGAAGGGAGGTCTGTAATCAGAATAAGTTGCGTATAATACAAAGGTTACAAAGGTTAGGTTGGACGGGAAAACCAATTTATCCCAGTAGATACTTGTCATTTTAATCCTCATTTTTACCATGAAAATTCACTCTAGTTGTGGGGGTGACGTCTCAGTACTGAAGGAGAAGATTTAAATTTTGTACAGGGATAGGAGGAAAAATATGGATTATTCTAGCTGAATTGCATCACGAACAAATCTCGAGTGTTAACTACCAAGTGGGTGAACTTATTGTTTTTGTTTTTACAAGTACGAACGGTCCAAACCGTACTTATATCAAATAAATTACAGAACAATACGCCACCCAAATTCACAGTTTTCATTGAAACGATTAGGGGTTTAATTAAATCTTCTATCATCGCTCCCTCCAGGTTTACCCTAACCAATCGATGCAGCATGAAATAAAACTACCAGACCTTCAATTTGAAGTATGAAAATCGTAAAATTAAAGGCGGACTTCCTTATATCGACTGTACAGGGGCTTTATCGCAAGTATCTTCAAGCTTTTGAAATTTTCTAACCATTAGTAGCACAGTCCAATAAAAACAGTTCTTATCTCGTACTGTGCCTGAATGCATGATAATATCATTTTCTGATTTTATTGATGGAAGTGCATCCAGTAGCTTCACGTATCTTATCACTTGATTCAGTACCTACTTTCAGAGTTGTTCTAAGGTCATTCAATTAAATAATTATATACTTTAGACGTAAACCTTGTTTAACTTTTAAGATGAAACTGATTGCCGCAAGTCACACACATGACCCCTTTGTACTGAATGGAAAAATAAGAGTAAATGCAACGTACAGACTATCTATAAAAGTTCTGAAATTCTATCATTTGAAAGTTGGTTTCCTCACTTCCTGATTTTGTTTCTAAATATTCCGGACAATATTCAAGTAAGGGAAATTTCCTTAATATCCTCTGCGTGCAACTCGTTGATTGGACAAGGAAAACTATCTTCTAATAGAAATTAATTTCGATGTACAACATCATCTTCAGTCTCAGATTATTTGTATAATAGTAGTGCTGAAAGTATAGTGAATACTTTAAACACTACAATTAAACAGATAATTTGAGACTGAAGGTGATGTTGTACATCGAAATTGATTTCCATTGGAAGATATTATTCCTTGTCCAATCAACGAGTTGCATGCAGAGGATAAAGAAAATTTCCCTTACTTGAATATTATCACGATATGCGACTTTTAGACAGTGCCCCGTTGAACTATTTATATTACGGACATCTATGAAATTCACGCATGTAGAAAATATCAATTTTGTTTATTTAGGTCAGCATTTCTCTACAATCCTCCAATTATTTCTCTTAATCATAACTGACTCACACTTGGCTAATGATATGTTTATTCGTTATCTTGATTTAGTGTTTTTTTAGTTTTTAGATATGATAGGATGTATTAAAAATTAAGCGATTCTTCTGCCCACCTTCAGTCGCCAATATTTTCCACCTGACAAAAATAACCGCATATTTGGCGCAATGAAACTCCAGTATTCAGAGATAAAGGATTATTTCAAATAATGCAATTGGTCGTTTTTGTTATTTTGGTTCGGGAGATAACCAACGAGCAGTGAAGCAACGTCAACTGAAAAGTGTGAAGTCGCCATACAATGGCAGACGATAATAACCTTGTTACTGCCTGGGAAGGTTTAATCTTTTATCCACCTCCTAGGTTGGCAACTTGTGTTTTCTGATCGGTTAAACTATTTACTATGGAGCGTTTTATCTTCCTTCTGTGTTGCTTCATGAGTCAGGTATGAAATTCTGTTGAAAGCGCTTAAATCGTTTGTACGATCACAGAAAATTCATCTCACATAATACATTTCAAATGACAGAATTGAAGAAAACATTTTGTACTTTTAATTTTTAAGCAAAGTTCACACTTTTAACATAACTAGTGGATTTGTTCACGACTCTTTGTTTTGTTTATCTTTGTACGTTTATTATCATTCGCTAAATCTTCATCATCTTGGCTAAGAGTACTATTGATTTAAAGTGACACAGAAACAACTCCACAGGTATTAGTGAGAGAAGGAGCGAGCGTCGACTTCACATTAGTGAAATACCACAACTACACACATTCCTGCGAGAACAGTTCTGGGACACCTTGTAACTTCAAATTCTCTCTAAACTTCGTTGGAGCAAGCAGTAGGATGTAAGTGAGGAAAATCTGATTTAGGAAGCTTTACTAAGACCCTAACTAGACGGCACGTATCGGATCACGTGTCGCGGCACGTATCGCGTCACCTGTCCTAACTAGACGGTACATCCACGGTACGTATCGCGTCACCTGTTCTAACTAGACAGCACATACCGCGATATGTGCCGCGACACGTGACACAGCACACGTCCTAACTAGACGTGACATGTTCCGCAGCACATGTCGCTATTGGATCAAGTGTCCAATGTACTTGTAGCAATGTTGCAACAACCAATTATATTTTTTAGCAAATATCAGGCTTGTAGAAATCCTCCTCCGTCGACGGGAACTTGGCCACCTCACAGATGATGGTTCTGACAGTAGAATGTCCAACTCTGAACAGGTTCGCCAGAGCATTGAAATTGTCTTCAGTTGCTAAATGTCTGCGGGTGAGGGCTAGTTTCTTCGCAGATTCGATATAGTTGCCGGCCACAGAACAGAAAAGGATGGAGCGATAATGATATATCTTCTCAAGGATTTCCGCGGATATTCTGTTGATTGTAGAACTTCACAAACTTGTCGTAGTACATGTGCTTGGCGCTGGCAGTCTCCCTCCCAAAAGTTTGAACTCTTCAGGAAAAGTTTATGTCTGCGTAGTCGAAACTGCTCCCGAATCCGGATCAGCTGCAGAAGTTTCTTCCAGGATTTCTATAATATGCTGCACAATGTACAAGCAATTGTAGGAGTCCATCTTCTGACAGGCCCCAGGGGTAGTTGATTTGCATGTCGTTTTTCATTGTTAGGTTCAATTTCTATGTCGCTGAAGTCGTTAGGATGACGTTTAGCTATCATGCTTCGAGCTTACAGCGGCAAATCCTCGTCCTGACGTGGTAAGATGTACTGATTGACAAGTGACGTGTTCTAGTGTAATCATTTGATCTCAAATTATCGGCAGACCAGTTAACGACTGATTGGAGTATGGTTCGTTTATTTCTGGTAACATCCACTCACACCATGCTGAATCACGTGATGACGTTGTCTGAAGTTTCACGAGCACCTCTGACTTCTACATAGATACCCCTTCTCCTCCAGTGATTGCTCCCAGCCTAGTAGCCTACCAGAATCACGAACTCCGCTTCTAGGAAGCCTGCTGCTGCTCTTTTTGAGGAGGTTCGTTAAAGACGACATTGACAACCTACTGGCTCAGTTGAAATACAATAAGATGCGGAGGGAGTACACAAAACGCTAGGTCAACAAAAGTGGAGCTGACCGGAAACCTCTTTTTGAGTGGTAGTTTTACGAAGACCTTGAACCAAGCTTAAGAACCTACAGACAGATAGGACCTGACCACTGACCAGTGACCACGTCGATCCCTTACAGCCCCCAGAAACAACTAGTGATGACCAGTCGTCCGGAGACACTAATGAAGATCCTTAACTTTCCCAGTCTACCCCGATCCAGAAAATTAGCGTCCAGAAAAGCATACATTATATGCAGTATTGAAAAAATTTCCAGACAACAAATCAAAATCTTGTCAGCCTAAATTTATGCCACAGTTGAATGAAAATGAGGTCGAGATCAGGTGGCACATCATGTTCCGTGTCACGTGTCGCGGAACATGATTCTAACTAGACGGCACATGCCGCGATACGTACCGGGGAACATGATCCTAACTAGACGGCACATACCGCGGTATGTGCTGCGACACGTGATCCGATACGTTCCGTCTAGCTAGGGTCTTAATGATAATTTTACAACTATTCTGTTCTGTACGTGGTCATCATCAACCATTACATTCACCAGAAGTTACTCTGAAACTAAAGGTGATGTGTGTAATGTATATTGTGGCTGGTGCATGAATCATCTCTAGTAAATGTGGTCTTCTATGTGATATTAAACTTAAAGTTGTGTCTCAGCAATGGATACAGTCAATAAGTATCAGGGCTATTGCTTGAGCTATAAAGTTTATAAATGTTAGATCCGCTGCTTCAACATTGAATGCAGTCTGTGTAATGAATGTATTACAACGGTACGATAATTGATCACAGTTTGATTTGCCGAATGAGCATGCCTTACCTTTCTACAGAAACTACAAATTTGTAAGAAGTCAGAGTTTTCCGACGGACGAAAACTTCGACATCCAATTTGGTACCGGAGACGATGGACTGGGATCTAAGCTGAAGAACCCTCAAAACATCGCACTAACGACTTCAGTATGTGCTATCTTCCCAAGTACAGATTACTCTAAAAATAGGTCCTATATTTGAAAAATCTAGAGAAACAAGCTAATCTGGTTAGAAGATACTGAAAGTAC
This sequence comes from Mnemiopsis leidyi, assembly GCA_000226015.1. NCBI lineage: Eukaryota > Metazoa > Ctenophora > Tentaculata > Lobata > Bolinopsidae > Mnemiopsis > Mnemiopsis leidyi. The sequence continues at coordinate 28,655 of JH154786.1, read as the reverse complement.
ACGATAACTCAGGAGGAACTCAAAGTACGTGTGAAAGTGTTCGACACTGATATCTCCACTGAAACGGACCAGTTCATCTCCAAGTTTGTTATACACCTCAACGTGACCTCCGTGGCAAGTGGGGTTGAACAGCGGGGATCTTTCTATCAGGGCAGTGGACGGTTTGTTTACACCTACAAGGTTAGAAACACTTCGGTTAGTCAGCCGAACAGCAATATCATTATCATGTTCATGAACTGTTTTGCTGAGGTAGAATCTTTCACCCAGACAACCCTCGTCGCTTGGAGTCAGATGTCTGCTGAAATTAGAGATTTCACGGTTACCATTCACCGGACACTGATAAATTTCCCACGGTTAATTTCATCTTGGTAAAAAATATCAGGTTAACAAGGTATGCTGCTAGTTTAGTTCAAAAATAAAGATAACAAGCAGCTGTCAAATTCTCGGTATTTGTAAATTAAATATAAATGATAACTACCTGCTGTCACAGTTATGGATAGGACTATAATAAAGCATGTAAGCATCATCCTTGTACCTATTATTAATCAGTAACTGTTCTGTGATATTTCAATAGGTATAACACCTGTAACTTGTCATCCTCTGGCAGAAATCTTGTCACTACCCTTGAAATCTTGTCACTTCTAGCCAGAATCTGGCTAGAAGTGACGACATTTCAAGGAGCACCCTCTTTCCAGTTCTCTACTGTCGCATTTTTCATTTCCACATCCAGAACCATGAAGTTCATCAATCCCACAATATACACAAGCTTTTTGTAAGAAAAATGGGTGGCAAACTTTAAGCTTTTCAGATTATACTGTTTGAACATCACCTAGAGCACAAGTTAAGGAACAGAACACTTTAAACCTAACTAATTACGTCACGAACCCCAATAGGTTAAAATTTCATAGACCAAGGACAAACGAGATAATATGCGTATAAGCTTTATCAGACATGGGGCCACAATTGACGGAGACTAGTGGTGAGACTGTGAACTGTAATACACACCCTTATCAGCACGGCCGGACCGAAAGCAAGGCAGTTAGACTATCATCAAGTTGAAGCACGGTTCATGGCTACTGACTGTCGTCCGATCTACCGTTCACTTGATAACAGGAAACCAACACCAGCACCGATTTAGAGAAACCTTATTTCACTTACTTTCGATAAAATCGATTAGTGCCCGCCTTGCGATTAATACAGTTCACATTCTTTGAAAAAGTGCCCCCTCAAATACAATTTGTCTAATTCATGGCGTATGTTCAGCATGCACTGTGCTGCATGCAAGTCTTATCACGATTTGGTTTGATCAGGTTAAACGTTTAACCTCCATCGCTTGTTTGCTTGTTGTCTGACTTGACACGCCCCAACAGTTCGTAACTGTCCTTGATCGTAACACCATCACTTTTATCGGTCACAGAGCCTAACAAGGGCAAGTTTAAAGTTCGACATCTTTAAAGTTCAACATCTTGATTTAAATCAACCAGTTCTTTTTGAGGTGTACCTAGATGATCACAGTTCAGATTTCCTGTAAGAACTGGATCATCTGAGAAGGAACTGTCAGTTTGCAACTTTTCCTTTAGCCCATTTCATTTCGTTGTGCAACATCAAGAGGCGAATGCTGAAACCCGAATCTGTCCTAATTATAAGAGATTTTTAGATAGATTTCTATATGCAGAAGATCTATGCAGAAGATCGGGGGTTCGTTCCCTGATCCGCCAACCCTAGAGGAGTGCGCTTAGGGCATTTGCATATACAATCTTCTTCGGTCGGCTCAGCCGAATGACCGGTAAACCGTGATTGAGGGTTAAATGAGGAGGGTCTCCGTTAAAAATCTAGAATCTTCCAGGAGCCCCTTTAGTATAACTGTAAAAGCCTGGGTAGAGACTACAGGTGTAACAAATACATATACAAATAATCTGAAACTATTCCATTAAATGTTTTAACAGTGGTGGATGTTTATTTTATGATTTTTACAGTTACAGAGCTGATTTTCATATTTTTAATCTCTGTAAATCTAAGAAATGTCATCTTGTGATCATGTAATGTCATGATGATGATATTGAAGATTAGGAAACTTTAACTCGCAACAATTCGGATGAAGTGCTTAGTGAGGAGAGCATTTTCCCGTTTTTGTCGCAACTACCATTCATGGAAAAGTGCAAGGAGAAACTTAGGGCTTTATAAATGATATTTATCTCATCTTCTTATCTCATTACGACAACTCATAACTAATGTGGTTCATTGGAAGTAGCTTGAGAAGTGGCAAAAACACTTCACCTCGCGGCGTTTGAAGCGTGACAACGGGACAAACTCCCGCCCCATTGTGCTTTTTATCTGAAATCGAAGTCAAACTACCGTTCCATGCGCGTGGCTCATTTAACGCCCTATGATAATTGCAGGTTTTGAGGTATATAAGTTCCATTAGTTCTCAATATCAGTCCTGATCCTTGATATTTTGATATGTGAACGCTATGCTGAAAGGGGGCTAATGTTGCTCGCTTATTTTCAGAAGGTTTTAGATATGATATTGACAACAACATTACTCGTCATCACAGTGCTATTAATTCTCCTTTTAGTGGTGGGTACATTGGATTCCTGCATGTGTTTTGAATCATGCCTCTTCTTTGTCAATGGCTGTGGCATTTATCAAGCTTGTAAAATGTAGATCGTATGAGCACAGACGTCCCGGTATCGTTCACATGTCTTCATGGTAAGATACTCAAGAGTAACGAAATGACAAGTCATAGGAGTAAATGAGAGGTTAGCACCCTTCTCAGCTTTTGAACTTGATAGACAGGATGATTTCCATTATCTATACAGTAAGGTGTTTCGATAGTTCGATACCTTTAAAATTGATAGATAGGGTCTGATTTCTACCACCTTTATAGTAAGGTGTATCGATACCTTTCAACTTAATAAATAGGATGATTTTCGCCATCTTCACAGTAACGTGTTTCGATAAATTTCATGCCACATATTTGCACATACGGTACATGTGAACGATGTCGAGTGTCCTGCTTCTTAAGAAAACGGTTGTTAGTTGTATCACCGGATCACCCATATCCACAACCAGCTTTACAGGATAAGTGTGCAGAGGGGGCTGCGGTGGATGTCACCTTGATGAAGTATCACAATGATACGACCATCTGTTCACTAGGGTTGTCAGCGTTCCAATGTGACTTTCAGTTCACTCTATCCTTTGAAGGAGTCTCTTCTGGCAAGTAAGCTAATTTGGTGAATCGAGAGAGCAATATATATTGAACTCATTGTGTGAGATGGATTAAGTAGGGATATAATGGTTACAAGTACAGATAGTTCAGGTGATCTTTGATAGCAAGTCAATAGTCATATGAACGAGTAGTATATTATGTCGTCCATGATAAGGCATTTAATTTCATCTCGTCCACAGAGAATACCTAAAGATTAAAACAGATTCATTCACGGCAGACGCGGGCAAAAACGTCAACTTTAGAACAGGAAACGATGCATTGAAGTCCGGGGTATTCAATCCGATAGCAATAAATTTAAATCACGTGGTAAGTTAACCTTACTGATTTTGTAGAAGCCTGTTAAGAAATTCGCCAAATTTCAATCGAAACTAATTAACGCAAACAAACAAATCAAGGCTGAAATAAGCTTAAGCAAGCAATTTCCTGTATAATTCAATTTAACAGGAGGATATACGACTAAAAGTTAAAGTAGTGGACGATGATTATTTAAGCGATGATCTGATAAGTGAATTTAAGATGTATGTAGACGTAAAACAAAAAACAAGTCACGCAAATCATCGTCTCGATTACAACACCCGCGAGGGTTCAGGACTATTCAGAATATCCTACAAGGTAAAGTTTTATTCTCCAGACAGAAGAAAATTAACAGATTATAATCGTTTTGTATGCTGTATACATCTCAAAAATAACGAAGGTAATTCAAGTGCGAGGGTTGTCTGGCACTTCTCAATCAATATATAAGGTTTTTTTGGAGTAGGGCCACAAACTTTAACCAATCAGAAGCTAGAAAACACTGTTATCTTGCTTCTGATTAGCTGAAATTTGTGACCCCTCAAACGTTGTCTATGACACCTACTGGCCAGGTTTACTGCGACGGTAATCAGAGTGGGGTAGGTTGTACTGGATGTAAACAAGATTACTACTCTACAAACTGCACCAAGTTCTGTCAACCTTACAATAACTTTACCTGCAACAACTCCGGTGAGAATAGCTCCATTTTGAGGACTACATATTTATCTATCTCATCTTATCTATTCTTTGCAATTTTAAGGAAATCACGACGACAGCTCATTTTGAGATATCCTCTCTCATTCTAGATAAGTCTCACATCATATTCAGAGATGTTATCACTAACGTATACCCCTAGGAGATCATATCTGCAAGCCGAACTACTACAACACAAGCTGTAACATCTTCTGTGTCCCGACCTCTCAATACACATGTTCCAACAATGGTTCTAAAGAGTGTCTTGGGAGATGGACTGGGGAAAACTGTGATATTCTTACCCCTTGTCCTACAGGTAGGAGACATGTAGCAGTTTCTAAGCAATGTCCTGCCAGAATTCGGCGTGTTAAAGCATCAGTCTAGCAATGTCCTGCCAGAGTTCGGCGTGTTTTAGCATCAGTCAAGCAATGTCCTCCCAGAGTTCGGCGTGTTTTAGCATCAGTCTAGCAATGTCCTGCTAGAGTTCGGCGTGATTTCTATTATCTTACTTCGGAATCAGTTTATCATAAATTCAGCTCTCACCAATGTATGAAGCCGTGCTGATAACTCAGACGAATCTGTTGATGTATATGTTATCAACACCTCAGCAGATCAATGAACCTTTAATTATCGTATCAATTGGCAACAGTTCATCATAATTGATTTATGAAATATTTCAGGTCGTTACGGTGAGAACTGTTCGGTAAACTGTACAGAAATTCCTGGTCAATATACCTGTAACTCTACAACTGGAGAGAAAGTTTGTGAAAGTCACTGGACTGGTTCGCAATGTGATATCTGTAAATCTAACTACTTTGGTGCCAACTGTACTACCTTCTGTGAACCAAGTTTTGCTTGGAACTGTAGCGATACTGGAGAAAGAGAATGTTTAGAACATTTCACAGGAAAGAACTGTAGTGACTGTCAAGCAGGGTGGTATGGTATCGGGTGTGATATTTTCTGTGATCATAACAGCAAATTGTGGACTTGTGATAAGAACGGAAACAAAATCTGCAACGGGAACAGAAATGGTAACACAATAAGTATATTCACTAAAAACTGACAAAACGGGGGCATAAAAATACAGATAGTGATTGAGGCTAGTCAGGCAAAAGTCAAATATAATAACATTTCATTTGATAATCCCAGGAGTCAACTGTTCGGATTGTATGAAAGGTTGGTACAACAAGAACTGTTCGGTAAACTGTACAGAAGTTCCTGGTCAATATACCTGTAACTCTACAACTGGAGAGAAAGTTTGTGGAAGTTACTGGACTGGTTCGCAATGTGATATCTGTAAATCTAACTACTTTGGTGCCAACTGTACTACCTTCTGTGATAAGAACAGCACTTTGTGGACTTGCGATCAGAATGGAGACAAGATCTGCAACGGAAATAAACAAGGTAAATCTTCTCTAAGGATTGACGGCCCTATCAATAATTCTGATTACAAAAATATTAAGTAAACCGAAATCACCTCCTTCGTAGATTATGCTGCTTTTAGTTTAATGCACCTCCGATTAAGATCTATTAGCCGAGAATGGCCTATGGGGCAAACACCTCCCGCCGCCTAAGAACCGTTTAAGAACCGCTTTAGAACCGATCAAAGAACCGTATAAGAGCGGCTTAAGAACTGCTTTAGAACCGCTTAAGAACAATAGATAAAATTAACAGGAAAACTTGCAGGCGAAGACTGCAGAGAATGTGAAGATGGGTGGTATGGAGTAGAATGTACAGTGGAATGTGTGGAGACATTCCAATACTCGTGTAGTGATCAGGGATCCAAAACTTGTTCTGCCAACTGGATCGGCACTAACTGTGACAGGTTAATGATAGGACGATTTGGTAACACTTCAAACAGTAAATCAGCGATAAGTAGATTCAGTTTTAAGTGTAACAGTCAAAAGCATTTAATCAATAAACAGTTGAAAGTGTTATTGAAATTTCCTATTTCTAGATGTTCATATAATATATATTTCTCATCTGTAAATTATTCTAAACATTTTGAAAAACAATTATCCACAGGTGTAACGATGGTTATTTCGGAGCTAACTGTACAACTTGGTGTGAAAGTGACCCAGGGAGAGGAGAGTGTGATAGGCAGGGAGTTTTACATTGTTTTCCAGGGTTCAGTGGACCAAACTGCTCCATCCACACAGAGAAAAACTCGGAGCCCTTACCACGTGAGTGTCCATGTGTATGCACTTCACTTCTTTTGAAATAAAACTTCTGTTTCGAATTTCAAGCTAGGTTCCAGTTGATTTCTTGGTTCCACGATCCAATATCAAGTTCTAATAATAGTTTTAGCTTTAATTTCATAATATCCTTGTGCCGTTCAGGCAAAGTTCTTACAAAGTCGCCTTATGATAAGACCACCCGCACTAGAACATTAAAATGCACTAGGATAATATTTTCGAGGTTTTATATATTTTACTGATAAAACCACCGGTAAGGTGCGCAAGCTAGCTGCATGATAATCTAACTCCACAGAAATGTCGGGAAAAACAGGACATCACCCTCACGTGTTAACTTTTCAGAGCTAAGCAAATCACTGCTGGTATTCTGCATCCTGTCGGGGGTGCTGTTCAGTCTTGCCTCAGCTATCGCTCTCTACGGCATGTTCAAAGGAGGGAAGAAGGTCGTCCGTCGAAGATTATCGTCCCTTAAGATCAAGCCAGAACAATCAACACAGCCTGTAGCATTCAGGAACCATTATTTTATTGAATCATCATCATCATCACCGACTCCGTCACAAGAATCAGCTATTCGTATTGAGTTTATTGAAGACATGTAATGCAGCAATAAGTATTAATGAAATATCTTTGACTTTAATTGTAATTTGTTTATTTCGATGGTTCTGTGTATGTTTTTTTGTAAATTTTGTATAGCATTTTACGTTCCAATGATTTGAAAATAAATCATAAACACATTTCACAAAATAGATTTTTATTTGGATCGTTCAAACTTCAAATTATATTCGCTAAGATCATTTCAAGGGTGAAAACTGTAAAAGTGACCATAATGAAAAGCCACCCGGGAAGGGGAACCATCATTACATATTCAGCAATATCAGCTCTAGATAATGACATAGGTATTATTGACAATCTAATCAGCTCCAGAGTAAATACGGTTTTTGGAGAACTGAACAAAGTCAGTTCGAGATGAATAAATTCGGCAGTAATTACACAGAGATCTGTACAATATGAAAGTAGGATTGTGGAAAAATCGAACACCACTTGTAACTATGTTCCTAGTAACAAATTTCACTAAAGCATTAGTAAAGCGCTTTTTTTATTCCAAAACATTGCCCTCGCTATCTCAATAGTTGGATCATTGCAATAGCATACAGACGACAGACTAACTTTATCACCCCCGGGCATTCAATTACAGAAGACTATTGCTTAATAATAATAGCAGTCAATATGTACATAAGACTGCATTTTAATAATATATCTCCATAAAATCTAATCTTACAAGTCTCGACCCGAGGTCCAACGAGCAGCCATTGCCAAGTCCCAACCGACTAATCAATGCAAACTCTTGACCTTCCATGATATATAAAATTTCGGTGACACAAGTTCTCACGCCCTATACACCAAGTTAGCCGTCTAGTTGGATCCAATTTAACAAATCGAATAAATAATACGATAATACGACGTAAATCGGCTTTGTTTTCAAATTGCGTGAGGAAGTGAAACTTTTATCACATAATTCAGTTTCACTCAATTTCGGTCGAGTTTTGAAACATTTCTAGGTATTTAGCAGCACCACCGCTGAAATTGTACTTTTTATTGCTTTTTCATAGTGCGTAATTCTGTGGATATTCGAGCAACGTCCATTACTTCTTGTGAATGAAAGAGATAAGTATCAGACCTTTTTCAACGTATGAAATGACCGGCAACTTCTCGAGTAACAGAACGTGCAACTCCTTTGTTGACTTCATGCTATCTCCCTCTTAATGATAATTCGAACGCCGAAAGGCGATAATCTAACTTCTAAGTAGGTTATGCCGATTCATCTGGTGTCAGTGAATTTGGTGCATGCGTGCTGAGTCAACTCGGATTAATTTAGTGGTTCCATGTCTAAATTTTCTTTGTCGATTGTTACTCAGTCGATTAATTTCTATACTCATTGAGATGTGTGACATTCTTGATTCTCCGCGTTAGAATGTTACCCAACGCGTTTCTCAATTACACTTACGCAGCACTTTGATTATTAGCACATTCATTTTTGTACCGCGCCTTTTTATTTACTGCCATGATGCACATTGATCATGACGTCGTTCCTTAATTCTTGTTCACTTGTTATGTGAGGTGCACCAATCCGAGAACAAGCAGAACACTTTGATTTGTACTACTGAAGATCTTCAGATTTTTCGATGTTTGCGAGTCTGATTTGAACGAAGCCTTGAAAGATCCAGACAATGAAGAGAACAATAGCCGACAGAACCCTGAAGTTACTTTTAACGATTCTTTTAATATTGGTAACCTTCCGAAATTTTTTGTTTGCCCCATGAAAAGTCGATACTCAAAATTCTTGGAACATTTAATTTGTCTAATAAATAATGAGCAACTTTGATCGCACTATTAATTATATTGAACCTTCTCTGTAGTAGATGGTGCTGCTGTTGAACCGAGCAAATCTCCACAGATAGCTAAAGCACAAAGTTCATCTGTCGATGTGACTTGGTTGGAATTTAGCAGCCCATCTTCACGAAATTGTACTGTATCTTTCCAATTTACAATTCGTGGTCTCAAAACTTTTAAGTAAGTACGCAATGCAATGTCTGTGCTTTCATGACCAGGATGGCGCAAAGGGATCATATCTGAACATTGATAATTATCCAATTCATGATAGAAAACTACAAAAGTACAAAAGGATACAACATTCAGAGTATCATTATTACTTGTACATTTCTGTCAAATAATCATGTGGTTGACCCATATTATATTACCAGAAAATACGTAGAGGGAGACACTGATCAATTCAATCTCGACGTGGACAACAAGGTAACTTTCAAGTTAGGGAACAATCAATTGAAAAGTGGAGTACCCAATCCAATCAGAATAAACCCAAGCGTTTTGGTAAGAACTTAAACCATTGTAAGATTTATATTGATTTTATACTATTATTCAAATTGTGATGCTGTGGTGACTGGTCATGGTTATTGTTTATGCAGAATCCGCTATCACAGTTTAAATGTTGATTATGAAATTTGAAAGAAGACTAGGATGTCAGAGAAGCAAACTATATAAAACTAATGGAAAATTCTAAAATCGTCGTCTTCAGGATGACGTGTATCTGCACGTGCGAGCTAAAGACGAAAATAGAAACGTGTTCACCTTCGTGACAGTGCTGTTTGTGCTGAACCAAACAAGCAATATCGAGCACAGTATAAGAAGTTCGGACGATGAAGGGCTGGGCTCATACTTTACCATTAAATATCAGGTAGACATAAACCATGAGGGTATTAAACCGACTTGAAGTACGCGCTTTTGATATAAATAGAACAGCAACCAAGTCAACACGTTTGCCATCCAGGATTTAAACTATAAAAATGCTACTATTCCAGACGATTTGTAAAGGCAACAAGGGAGGAATGGGCTGTACAGGATGCAAACAGAACTACTTCGACAAAAACTGCAACAAGTTCTGTGAACCACGCGGCAACTTTACGTGCGACGCAAACGGTATGCAGAAATTTCGGTTAAACTAACAGCGGGATAAGTATCAACTGTTTAATTTTCACCCGTCATCCACGAATGAATCCTTCAACGAAACGAAATTAGATTTTTGAAAGGATTTATTTCTCAGGAGATCATATCTGCAAGCCGAACTACTACAACACAAGCTGTAACATCTACTGTGTCCCGACCTCTCAATACACATGTTCCAATAACGGTTCTAAAGAGTGTCTTGGGAGATGGACTGGGGAAAACTGTGATATTCTTACCCCTTGTCCTACAGGTATTTAACGTGGAGCTTGTTCATCTATCAAATTGACAAGTTTTTTAATGCATATTGAGGGTGAAATTGGATTCAGGATACCTGGCACAAGCTGAAGAATCCACTACTTGTCGGTGTAATTCTCGTTTAAGGGCAACTGCATTATGCATGTTGATCGCTTTCTCATGGAAGAGAAGCCGACAATTATAATAAAATTATAGTACAATAATCGCAGGATATTATGGTGACGACTGTTCGGTAAACTGTACAGAAATTCCTGGTCAATATACCTGTAACTCTACAACTGGAGAGAAAGTTTGTGAAAGTCACTGGACTGGTTCGCAATGTGATATCTGTAAATCTAACTACTTTGGTGCCAACTGTACTACCTTCTGTGATAAGAACAGCACTTTGTGGACTTGCGACCAAAATGGAGACAAGATCTGCAACGGACATAAACAAGGTGAATCTTCTCTAAGGATTGACGGCCCGGCCCTATCAATAATTCTGACTTATAAAACTGACTACAGGGACTGAGGCAATGGTCAAATGTAGAAATTATCAATTTGATAATTTTCAGGAGTCAACTGTTCGGACTGTATGAAAGGTTGGTACAACAAGAACTGTTCGGTAAACTGTACAGAAGTTCCTGGTCAATATACCTGTAACTCTACAACTGGAGAGAAAGTTTGTGAAAGTCACTGGACTGGTTCGCAATGTGATATCTGTAAATCTAACTACTTTGGTGCCAACTGTACTACCTTCTGTGAACCAAGTTTTGCTTGGAACTGTAGCGATACTGGAGAAAGAGAATGTTTAGAACATTTCACGGGAAAGAACTGTAGTGACTGTCAAGCAGGGTGGTATGGTATCGGGTGTGATATTTTCTGTGATCAAAGCAGCAAATTGTGGACTTGTGATAAGAACGGAAACAAAATCTGCAACGGGAACAGAAAAGGTAAAACGTGAGCCACAATTGCTGAATGTTTAGTCATAAAGCCACCCGAAATAATCCTTGTGAATGATCCGAACCCGATAAAGGGTGACGACGATTAACATATGTTTATTAAAAGCTTCTACAACGACAAACGTGAACATTTACTTTAACCCTCCTACAATTCCGACAAAGGTCTATCAGACGGACAACTTAAGAATCTAACTATTGGACTTTGCAGGCGAAGACTGCAGGGAATGTGAAGATGGGTGGTATGGAGTAGAATGTACAGTGGAATGTGTGGAGACATTCCAATACTCGTGTAGTGATCAGGGATCCAAAACTTGTACTGCCAACTGGACCGGCACTAACTGCGATAAGTAAGAAAATGGTCTTTACTGGACTCCAGCACTCCTGGTGCTTTGCTTTCGGTTGCCTGGTGATAGTTTAAAATACTTTTCTGCCTGATATTTATTACTGCTTTAGAAAATCTATTCTATCAAAAGTAATGAAAGATTGACGTCCCTGTTCCTACGAACAAGAAACTTAAGCCAAACCGCTACTACCAACAGATGTTCCGAAAGTTACGCAGGACCAATCTGCACGTGCAGGGTAAGACCAGGAAAGTCTGGATGTACTGATGAGGGCCAAATGTACTGTCTGGGACACTGGACTGGACCCCTTTGTGAAACATGTCCTCCCGGTTTTGGGGGTCCAGCTTGCACTGAACCCTCGCCTGACCAAACTTTGTACTCCTTTAATAGTGAGCATTTAGTATTTAGTAGAGTGAACCTAATGATGTGTGTATAGAGCAATGTAAGCATCGTGTATTGATTGTTTTGTTTGCATTATTTATCTACAAAGTACATCTAGTTATAACTTATTAAACAATTGCAACTTTAAGATTTGAATTTCTATCTCAGGTATAAGAGTGTTGATGAAAGCAATCTATATATTCTTAGTGGCTCTAATCAGTGTGCTTCTTGCTGTCACGTGCGTTACCATAGTTATCATGGCACGCAGACCAACCAAGAGGAAAATGAACGATTTCAAAACAGGGATAAGAAATAACAGGATTTTCAGCAGAAGTTCAGACGATGTCAGGGAACAATCTTTGATCATGAAACCAGGAAAGGGAATAGAATGTATTGAAGATATGTGAGTTTACTAGTACTTGAGTTTACTAGTATGAACAATGGAAGCTGAGAACTTTATACCAGAGAAATTTATACCAAAATGTCTACCATATTCTTTTTGAAGTTGAAAATTTACATTGTGTTGTTTAAGTAGATATTTCTTATCTGAATTCGAAGTAACAAAGTACCAAAAATGACAGGGGGGAAAAAAATAAAAACGGACCCAAATTAATGATTTGCTGAAGCGTTTGGTTTTTTGGTTGCAAGTTGCAACCTGGAACCACCTCATTTCAATATGAAGAAAAAACATAAGAATTACTTGTAGTAGCCGGGGATAGTCATCTAGTCAGTTATTGTACCTTTTCTCTGCACAACTAAGAAATAAGATCGTATTTCTAAGTCATACAGAGAAAAGTAACATTAAAAATCATGAGGACTTCCAGATAAAGCGTTATGTACTCACATAAAAGGTACTGATACAGGATTGAATGAAGAGCCACATCTTCTGTATCGATAGCTGTCCCATGGCGTGTTGCTCCTCCAACTGAGCTATAAGAACAACGTATTCTTTAACCAGGGTCTTGATAGCCGCACACAGGGCCTGATTCACCTGGGGACATGTTATATTTTACTTTTTTTGAAACTTTCTGGATCGCCTTGGTGCAGCAACTTTGCGTAAATGGATCATATCATAACTTTTATATTTACACCCTTTCTCGGGAGGTGACCATCAAGTGCTTCCACAACTTTCACTCTTACAATCTTGCCTGACATGTGTTGTATCCTCTTACTAGTTTAGTGTGTTCAGTATTGAATAAATGTTGTGTGAAAATTGTCTGTATTATATAGATGGATCTAAATTGGAAATTATTTGTAAAAATTGTTTATTACAAAATTACCGTCCCGGCGCTGTATTTGGTGGAGTGGTCCAGGAATCTGGTGACGATGGAGTAGCAGGAACAAAGAGGGAGAATCTTGTTGACTAGACCTCCAATACCGGGATCCAGCCCAGTCTGAGGGGTAGTGAAGTTGTCACAACAATAATTGAGGTAAAATTCTTAGCAACAGCTGTGATCAGCAGACAAGATTCATGCAGCTAAAATGTTTAGATATGGTTTTAACAGACTAATCACTAATATAACATAGGTGTACAGGCAGCTACGGTTCAACCCAAATTAAATGAATCTATTTAGTATTTACGGGTACTAACTATTGGTTTGAATCTTCGCTGACCAAAAGGACTGTCCAACGGCTCAACTAGAATGTATTGACCCTCGATTCCCGTCAAAACGTACAGCAAATCTTCCACGATCGCATTTTCTTGCTGAAAAAAGTCATTATTACTTATTAAATTTCAGACACCATAGATTTGAAAACACTAAAAACTGAGCTATTATTAGATAACCTAAAAAGATAAAACATCAATAAACCCAACACAGATTACCTAAAACAAATGAAGGTCAGACCTGGAGAGCTGTCATGGTATGAAGGGGCTGAGGTCCGCAGGAGTACTCCTCATCTATAATAACAAAGTCCTTAGTTAGCAATGTTCTGGCCACGAGGTTGGGCAGCTTTTTTAACTGCATGGCTTTTCTTTTCTCTTCGTTTGCTTTGACGATCGCTAATTGATTCCGTACTTCTTCCACCTTAACAAAAGAACAGCCGTCAGCCGAATCCTGATATTCTGTTTAAAGGCTTATGCCTTGTAAGTGTCTACTAGAACTTGATCCACTAAAATGTTTAAGGATTTCGGTCTCGACCAGGACTTTCTAAACGTGAATGTCAATCAACACTGATTGATACAAACGACGATATGAAATAACCAGAGCTCAAAAAACTTTAACAAAACTACATGTACATAACTTGAGAGAGCACAAGGCCGTTCCGGTCTTATCTCTTTTAAGCGTCGCAACCCCCTACAAAGAAGAAGAAGAAACGTGAATTTGGAATCTGAGAAACCACAATGGGAAACAGCTACCTACCTCTTTTTGAGAGAGTGCACGAGGGATTGTTTCGAGGATGAGGTCGGAGGCATTGACGTCAGGAGTGGAGTCCAAACTAGGAACTCTGTCGACACTCTCCATGAAGTCCAGCACTCGCTTGTCCTCTAAACACTATTGAATTATAGATAACACGTTTGGCATATATTGTTCTTCAAGTTCGTCAATATGGCACAACATATCATTATTTTTGTAATGATTTTCAAATCTAGTATCTACTCTAGTTAGATTGTTCTTCACTTTCAGAAACAAAAACATATAATCAGTATGTCTAAGTAAAGGTACCTTCCCCAAAAAGTAAGTGTAAGGGTCCAGCTCAAACAACTGTTTCGTCTTGAGAGACATGTACGTTTTTCGAAACTCAGCGGGGTCTAGTCCTTTCTCTTGTACATTCTTGGTTAACTTGTTTTTGGCGGTGTGCACGGACGCCTGAACGGGAACAAATCATAAAATGTGCGAAAATAATGAAAGATTTAAGAAAATTATTCGGGGCCACAGCGACAAAATTGAGTTGTCAGATAGAATGTCAGATAGAATGTTAGATCGCCGAGCCCCCTTTAGGAAAATTTTCGATTCCCTACCTGAGAGACAATGAACGTCGAGTTGTTCCTGCAGAGTTCCTCTACAAACGTCTCAGGAGGAAGATCTGAGTTCAGAGCAGCTAACAGCTGAACTGTCAGATGGTGGACTTTGTATTGACTTTCCATCTTTCACACTGTTTCAGTACTCCTCATCATCATCCTAGCAAGATATAACAGGTGAAACATTCTTTCTTTTTAGGAATTTCATTTTATACCGAGCCATGGACGTCGTGTCATGCATATTTTTAGAGGGGTTGTAAGTTCAAGTGGGAGGAAGAAGGAGGGCCAACACAAATCTATAATCTGAGAAAGTCATTCATCTTCTCTAATTTCACCATTGTCTGGATCACCAAAACAATGACGGGGTTGTCTTCAACAATAAAATAACGATTTCTACAAATCATCAACCAAATGGTGTGACAGAAATTTTAATCAAATTAATCGTGTGCCGGTATCAGACAGAAGCACTGTATGGAAATGTGGTCGGTAATCGGTCTGAGTTGACGTACGAATACCACAATTCATTAGGCGAAATCACGCAAAATATAATACCCTGAAATTTAGTCTAAACACAATATTGTCCTTATATACTTCTTACAGGTACTACGAATAAAATACCCAATATTCAATAACTTAATATTCAAGGATATTGACAATGTCCCGCCTTAACTCTAATGTTTAAGAATGTTGACGAAATCACTTCTAAACTCGCGGAAAGCTTCAGGCCAAGTCTGCTGTATGGGAACCTCCTTATCTTGATACCAGGTAAACTCTCTTGAAACTCCGGTCTTCTCCAACATGCACTTGTCAAACTCTATCTGGGTACCCCGGCAAAACTGGTGTCTGAAAGTTTCAGAAATAGGTCAGATAAGTAGTATTCAGATAGGAGCAAGAACTGAGAAGGATTAAGGAAGGCGGTTGAAAGGAGGACGAAGGGAGCAGATAGGAAGACAGAGAGGGGAGGAACGGAAGGATGGAGGGAGGTGGGTGTAAGGATAGGGAGGAGAGAGAGGAATTTGGGCCATGATTGAAAGGATCTTCTGCAGTTTTGAATTTTAATAATTCGATTTAGTGTTTTAACCTAGAATTTTGACCTATGGATTCGAGCCAAGTTCTTTTTCATGAATAAGTGCATCTTGTTTAATTTATTGATACCTGCTTGCATGAACATCTTTGATTTATAGGAGTGTTTGCAGCAATTTTCTGTTCAGAATGTTTTTACCTCCGAATTTTTCCTTCACAATAAGTTGCATTTCGTCAATTCTACAATACTTAACAACTTTTATAAATACTCAACTCTACAGAAAACAAAACTAAGCTGCTCTCCACATAGACTCCAAAGTTATTCAGCAACAACGATAACAGCAAACCTGAGACTTTACCAAATGAAATGCCCCACTTCAACAAATTGAAAAGAAGCGATGTATTTACCTCCTAGTGTTTAGGTCGAGACAAGTGGTGTACCGAGCGAAGGGCATCTTGCATTCCTTGTAGACCTTGTCCATGAACATCTTGGTACAGTTAGTGACTAGTTGTCCCTCTCGGAGACACTTCCGTGGATCGGCTCCGGAGTCGTTCCGACATAACATGTACCTGTCGTTGGCATCCTTGCATACCTGCTCGGATTTTATTAGAAACTTAACAGGAGCAAACTACAGGAGGAAGCTACTGATTGTGAAAAATAAGCGATACTGACATCCTGCAAGCGTTATCATGAATGAAAACTGTAATTACCTGTCCCAGGTGGTCAGCCACAGCCAGTAGCGGTACACTTGTCACATTGTAGTCCTTGTACTCGTCCAGCTCCTCCCACGGGATGTTTTTACATGACATCCTGCTTTGAAGTACGGTTTGTTAGGGTGAGTGATGTTATCTTGACATCCTGCTTTGAAGTACGGTTTGTTAGGGTGAGTGATGTTATCTTGACATCCTGCTTTAAAGTACGGTTTGTTTGGGTGAGTGATGTTATCTTGACATCCTGCTTTAAAGTACGGTTTGTTAGGGTGAATGATGCTATCTTGACATCCCTTTTAAAGTACGGTTTGTTAGGGTGAGTGATGTTATCTTGACGAAGGATGCGGAAACAGACTTAAAGGACGGAGAAAGATCTGATTTTGTTCTGTGTATGTAAGGTAAGTCGATGCAATAATTCATTCACTGCTCAATCACTGGAAATATCTATACATCACAGTTAAATCATCTAAAGTTCATTCGCTTATCGATAATGACAAATCAAACGTAAAAGAGCACCTTCCACAACATTTAAAATCATGGCTTAAAAATCGGATTATTAGAATGTAGTCGTGGAATACAATATTAAAGATACATAACTCGCTAAAAGTAAATATTTCTAACAAATCTATTGCAAAATTTATTTCGCTAAGCTAAAATTATAACCATAAAATACTGCTACATACAATGTCAATGGTTACTAGCAAATTTAAAAAACAACATTTTGGAAACCACAATAACCTATCAGCCAACGTTAAATACATCTAAGTCAGAAGTCTGGGCATTAAAAACAGTTAATGTAACCAGCTCGATGCAACAAAATTGGTACAACAAAATTGAAAAGTTCCTTTAGATTTTTGTAGAAAATACCAATTCCATGAACTCTTCGTAGTTTATCTGAATCCATCCATTACGGTTAGTGTCTTTCCGCTGGAAAGCCGCCGATAGCGTCTGAATTGGTTTACAGATCAGTATGACAAACTGAATATATCAGCACTGCACACTTAGGGAAAGAAAATTAGTCATAAGAACTATAGATTAGATCATGCGGATTTTTATGAGGTGATGAATGAAACTAGTATCAAAGTTAAGTATCGAAACCTGGATAATCACAACACACTGTATAAAGTCATCAAATGTCATCCGTTTTGTTCCGTCGCGGTCAAACTTTCTGGCCACAAGTCGGTAGAATTTTTCGGACAGATTAAAACCTAAGACAGGTCGTAAGTCATTATTGGACATTTTATTGGAGGTTCATTTACCTGTATCAATACGCAGCACTGTATAAAATCATCAAATGTTATAGTTTGGTTGCCTGTCCGATCAAACTTTCTCATCAATAGCCCGTAGAATTTTGAGGATAATCTGAAACCTTAAGAATTGTGTGTTAAATGGCTTTCCAAATATTTTCTCTCAATATTGACAGAGCCTATATTCGCGCAGTGTTGTGTGTTGACACACGCAGGTTAACCAGGTGCCCCGATCCAGGTGGAAGCGCCAATATTTTGAAATTGGGCGGCCTATTTTGGCTTCCCCGGCAACTATTCGTGTTTGTCTAGTGTCAAAATAGTTGTTTCGTGTTCAGTGATAAGAATTTAAACACCGTAGTGACTCAACAACTTTCTGTCGAGCACCAATCTAATTTTGGATTTCCAGCGGCCGAGACACTGCATGCGGCTGTGCGCGCGCGTTGGCGCGCAACGTCAGAACTAGCTAACGGCTGGTTATCTGATCACATGCTAAACCATGCGCCCTACGTAAACGACACATTACCATGTGACTGTGCCGGGCGCGAGTCAAGTAAGGAGCTAATACGAACGGAATAGTTCACCAACCAAATGATGTTATAGCAGTCTGGAGTTCGTTCTGATCGATTGACCCACTATTATCTCTGTCATAATACCTGAGGAAGTAGCTAGTGTCAAGGTACAACCATCTAATTAACTCTGCACAATATGTCTCCCCACTTTGGCGGAACTACGATAGATACGTTACGTGCGGTAGTAAACAGAAAGATGACGGAAACACAACATTAGATCACCGCCATTCTTGGCCACTTCGTCGTCAGTGTTAGACGAAAACAGACGCCATATCACGCGACACACATTGGTCCAAGAAGAGAACATTTCCTCGACACAAACCTAAACGTGTTCTGCCAATCTATAATGTACTTCCACAGTGCTCCAAACTCGTGGAAGTTTATCGTGCCGTTTCCGTCTTTATCGAACATCGCTGAAAGACAATAGAATAACCGTGACGGCGGATACGTAAATATCACAGGAAAGAAATATTTCAAACTACCGTGCATGTCCACAACAGGATATATAGTAAACACAAAATATGTCGACTGTTTACGGTGGACCTTGCGAAAGCTGCAAGTTGTGGCGCAGTTTTACAAAACTCACAGATCATGAGACGGATCGTTTCCGGGTTGAAGGGCTGCCAGGTACCGTTAGATAAGGCAGACTGTAGTTCGTTAACTGATATGTGACCACTCCGGTCCTTATCTACTCTGCGAATAGCGCTGTTTATTTAGATGGTTATGTTTGTGTTAAGAGCATTTTTTGTAAATACTTGTTCGAATATCATATTCAACTATCGATTTAAGTTGATGTTTTAGGCAACTGAAACTCACATTTAAAATTGCGTTCAGTGATTGGATTAAATTTCAACACATCAGCTTTTTTGGAAATGAATCAAATGTTATCTATCATGACACATAAATCAACAAATCAGTAGCTAAAAACAACCCATAAATATCGACATACGCTGTGACACGTTACTATTGCAAGATCTGACCGGCTGATTATTTAAACCTGGTAAATATCTCCTGAAGATCAGGTTGAGGGGGATGTGTGGGGTATCCTCCGCAGCCCCCTGCAGGAGCGCGGTACCCTCCCGCACCAGCCTGGTTGTAACCACCGGGTGCGCTCATTTGTTGTCCGTAACCTGTCTGTTGAGGGTTGTGTAGCCGCCAGGCGGTGCGCTTGGGTTGTAGCCGCCAGGCGGTGCGCTTGGGTTGTAGCCGCCAGGCGGTGCGCTTGGGTTGTAGCCGCCAGGCGGTGCACTTGGGTTGTAGCCACCTGGTGGTGCACTGGGATTATAGCCACCATAACCTGACATTTCCACCTGGATTATTTTCGTGTTGGAAATTCGAAAGTGATTACTCATATTTATGTTCAAAGCTTAAACAGTTTAAAATCAATTTAATTGTGGGGCAGAAAGATTTACGATTCAATTAATTCAAGGAGACTGATGGATATTATCAGAGAAGCAGTAAATTTATAGCAACTTAAATAAAACTTTTGTTAAAATTTATAAAAATATACAGTAAAGAGGGATTCCGAAAGTGCAGACAAAACCGAAGGCCTACAACCGACAACATTGGACGGGTAACAGCAAGCTATGTCATCTTTCTGTGAATTGTGTGCAGTCAGATGAGCAAGGACTTAATGAGGTTGTCGGAATTCCGAGGGAACAAAACCTCTAAACTACATATTTCGATTTAGATCATAGTGAAACCAAAGAGATGACATAGCTTTCTATCAATAAACAAGATCTAGTGGACCTCTCCTGTAGTATTTCCTAAATAAGTTGGAATTTCCTTCTTAAACAAAAATCCGACTTGACATAAAACCAAACAATTGATTTGAAATATTGTGAGAGGGTTTCTTTCATAACAAAAGCACATCGGTTCTTTTTCAAAATCAAATTAAGAGCTGCACTCCGATGAAACTCTGACCAAATTGTATTGTACCCAAACCCCGATCATCATAACTTCGTAAAACAGAAACAGCTACACTCCCATTGCTTTTCGTTTTGATAAAACGTACAAAACTTCATTTTAATAAACCTAACATATCATTTAACGGGCACAGGCACTGGTTACATAGTTAACGAAACTTCAACGAAACTAGATAATACAACATATCGTAACAACCTGGATGTGCATTGTGCACAGTGCCATCTACGTTATGTGCGTTGTGCACGGTGCAATGTATGTTATGCGCATTGCCAAAAGTGTGATTTACGTTACGCAAATTGCGCACGGTGCAATGTTACGCACATTGTACATGGTGCAGCGTTAGGCACATAAACTAGCCATCATTACATTCATCATCTTCCTCCAGTTAATTACAAATTATAATAAACCTTTTACAAATAATATCGCCTAAACTTTTGCTCCACAATGTTAATAGCTAACTGCTAATAGAATAAACGGTTAAACCGTAGTTATTTATACGGGTGTTATATCGTTTTACAATTTATATGAGATTTAAGACCAATCCAAATAATATCGTCGAAGCAAAGCTGCTTGTGCACGCTCACAATGCCCAGTTGTGTGTTACAACTTAAATGCACTGTTTAGCTGATACAACAGTTAATGATACAACAGTTAATAATATCCTATGTCCTAGACTGTTTCCAGCCCTACTAAGATAATCCGTTTGCATTAAAACCTAAGTAAAGCACAGCATCAAATAAATGATATCACATCCACTCATTTACGTAACTACCAATCTTTAGTAAATCTTTAATATAGTTTTATCATCATTGATCAAAATTTCCGAATAATATTTTAGGAACAATTTGTGCAAAATTTATGAAACAGAATGTGGCGAGTAGGTCGAATTTCAAAAGGAGGAGAGTTGCAGAATTGTGCTCGAGTGAAAACATAAGAGTTATTCTGACAGGCCAAAAGTCATGCAGAAAAAACTATACAGCTACCATAAGGTTTGGAGTTTGAAATCAACGTTTTAGTGACCTCATCAACCACCTCAATCAACATACCAAGGTTACTTAAGGGAAGTTTGCATTGTTCAGAATGTAAGGATTTGAACCCACGAAGCCCGATCTAAAATTCTTAAACTCGAAATATCCCAAATATACTTGATAACAATACTAATTCTTAGCTTCACATCAAGAAATCTTGCAAAGGTAAGACGTCAAATATTATATGCATGTAACGACAAACGTTAAGGACGATAATTATTTAACCAACAAGTTCTATTAAATTTGCAATAACTTATCTATATATTATAGTGGAGATTGTTCCAACGACGGAATTCCAATGATCTTTTAAGTACGCAATGTCATTTATTTGGACATCAAAGCTATCAAAAGCGAGTTCGGCTCAAAATGAACGTGTCTGAGGGTTGCGCCATTAAAGCAGAACAGATTACTCCATTACATGACCCTACATTTCGTGTTTTTTGTCTGGGTCCGCTGGGGTGGCGCGTTTTGTAATCTCTTGTCCATGATTGCCTGAAATGAATTGGACTGATTTATTCTCCGTTTATCTCGATGGTCAATAAACATAGATGGTCTATATTTGAAACCATGAAAGAATAGGAATAACGATTGTATAGCAACAGGCAACTCAGTACTGCACCTCAACTTACGATGTGTCATTTTTACAGCGATTTAAAAGAGATAGGTATTTTTGGGAGGGGTCACAAATTTTTACCAATGAGAAGCTAGAATACATTGCATTAATGCTTCTAGTAGGTTAAGGTTTGTGATTCCTCCCAAAAATAAATTTCCCTGTAGATAAAAGTTAAAGTAATAGTTTACCTCTATCAAGTGTACAAAGGCTTCCACGATGTTGTGTCCTACCCTTGCCGATGTTTCAATGTAATCTAAACCTAAGAAGTTGACAAACTTAGACAAGTACTAAGGTGGCGCGCCTTCTAAAAAAAGTTGTTTCATTGTATTCGGAGTAACTATCAGATTGCCGGTTGAATAGGGTCAAGATTTCAAGTACTAAGGTTTTCTATTCAAAGCAGGGCCAGGGGCGATAAAAAAAGCCATAATCAAAAACAACATGCTAATATGATAATTCTCAACTTACCCAAATGTTCTGAGAAAGACCAAGCACTGTCGTAAGTAACTTTCCTTGTCTCGCTCAAATCGTGTTTATTACCAACGAGTAAGACACAGCTCTGAAATTGATGAAAACCAAATGAGGGAAAAAAATTAAGATGAGGGAAAAAAATTAAGATGAGGAAAAAAATTAAGATGAAATTTGTACAAATTTGAGCGTCTATTGACAAATATCAAAGGAATGAGAAAACAAATCTTCGGTACTAGTTCAGAGCTTTCTTACCAGCTTGCAGCTTTCCTTAAACTTTCCAAGTGACTTAAAGGGATTCTGCCTTGAAGTGTATTCATAGTATAAACAGTGTAAGTTAGATGTGTCTGTTTAGACGGCATGATAATAAATTATGACAAATAAATAAAATTTACTTACAGATTCACTTATATTTCTCTCAACTTGCTGATGTAACTCCTTCAGCATTTCAAAGCTACCTTCGTCCGTTATGGAAAAAACAATCATGATACCGTCAGCTGAAGATTGTGGGAAAGAGTGATGTCTTGTTTAGTGGCAGTTTATTGATTAAATGTTTATCAGATGTTAACTCAGTGGTTTTCAAACATTTACTTTAAATTCTGTTACTGCAGATGTTAATATCAAATTGCCGACCAAATATTATCACAGATAAGTTCTTAATCGAGAAATGGATACTAAAAATATCAATAAAAAATCACTATACAAAAGTTAAGTCACCTTGACGAATCATGTTGTCCCTCATACCCCAGTACTGAGACAGTCCCGCAGTATCCAAAATCTCAACTTTACATTTCCGTGATCTCACTTCTATCTCCTTGTGATCCGTGCTGTACTTTGTTGGAATGTACTCGTCCGAAAACTGGAAGTGGATTGTCAAATAGTAAATTACACTATGTCTATGTCCCAGGTAAATTTGTACTTTGGTTTGCTTAAAGAAAATAGCAAAGTAAAAATTCATTAATGCAAAAGGTAGGTAATCAAAACTGCAAATCGAGTAGTGGTGCAGTTGGACAACAAAACAGCTGAATTACAAATAATTAGCTCACCTCATTTATGGTCCATTTTTTGATTATGCACGTTTTGCCAACACTGGCTGCTCCAATAAGGATCACCTGGTAATCGTCCGATATATTGGCAGGACATGCCATGACTCCTAAGGTATTATTTCGTTATGTTTAATTCATCCATTAAAAATTCTGGCCGCAACAACAGTAAAGCAAACAATGCTTATGAACAAGAATTGTAACCAGACTGTTTTAACAGGAAGAAAACTTTTAGAGCTGTTTGTCTCGCAAATGTATTATCTCCATTCCTGTTATTTACTCACGCTTCTAATAGTATAAAGTTGCAACAATTAAAAGTAATTAGCATTCGCCAAACACCGAAACAAGTTGTATTCATGATCATATGCTGAGGCCTGGTAATGCATATGGCAGCAATGCTACAATCATATTAATTGCCCCATAAATAACTGAACCTTTTTTCAAAAAAGGACAAACAGAATGGTTTAAAGGCAAGGATTAAGACAGACCCCAGATTGACAGTTAAGTTGTAAAAATATGTATATGTGAAGTGGTAGGAGAGGTTGAAGGAGTATATTATAATTCCGTCAAATAGTAAAATACGATTTTATTTTCTTGGCATTTTACACAATCAAAATATATAATATAAATCATTACTCTGCGTTGGATAGACCGTGCAATGCCTGCACGCGGCAGCAGGTAGCATGTGTCTCTCAATAATCTAAATTTTACAACAAACAATCATCAGTAAATAAATGCTAGATTAAATTTGAACAATTATTTGTAAATGCGTGCTACAGTCATCACGGAATATGGGATAAACTGTAAAGAAAGTAGGTACGTTGCCTAAGTTTTTATCATTCACTATGATAGCAAAAATATTAATATTCCTTAAAAGTCAAGTTAGGATATTCCTGATCCCACCGGAGTTTCAAACACAATTTACAACGCTGCTAAAAAACAGCATTATACTCGCCAGTCAGTGAGCATTCAGGGGAGCCCAATTGCTGCAGTCCTCACAGGGAGCAGTCTTGCTTTCCTGTGAATGTAGATAAAACTTTGATAGATTATTCACGTTCGGTCGCATTTCAGACATGTGTCAACTGTTTCTGCTATTATGGTTAGCGAGGTTATGATTATGGTAAGCGTAGTGTAACAGTTAAGTAAAGTGTTCAGTGATCATGACTGGCGAGCACTCACCAAGCCTCCAATCCCAAAAAAAGAGCATACAGGGCTGGCAAGTAGGCGAGACTCAAAGAGGTCCATGAACAGGAATCAAGATAGTTCATCAGATGCTGAGCCTCGTCAATTGTGATAAATTCTGCAATTAAGTCGCTGTATGGAACTTGATGGTGTTCAATATCTGCCAAATGCTCAGGCTCAGGTGGAGATGAAGCTTCTGGGGGGTGACAGGGTTTGGGGCTGTAGTGACTTGCATTGATGATGGCATCAAGTTTGTCTGAAATGGATTTGAGGAAGGGGTCATGCTCATTGATGGCCAAATGAGATGGAGGTGGTGCTTGAAGGGGAGCAAAGGAAAACTTAGTGAGATCGGATTTAAGTTCAGTGACAAGCTTCCTAATGTCATTCTGACATGATTCATGCATCTGTTTGAGCTCGGCTTCAATGCATTTGATACTAGTCTCATTGGAGAGCATGGACATACTGCCGGCAATATTCTCATTGTCTGCTCTGTGTTTGATGTTCAGTAAAAGAGAATTTCAGTTAAAGATAATTTTATTTTACCTCTTCATATTACAAAAATAGAACCACAAAATACCGCTATAAAATTACTATCATGAGTTGCTCCAACCAGATGTTAGATGCTGCAGCAGAGACCTCAAGTGCATGATTGGCGTCTCTGAGAGTTCTTGTGTTGCGACATGTTAAGCATGAGCTGCCGTCTACTATGTCACTGGTAGCAACAGGAGCAGTGTAGCAGAAGGGGCATAACCGATTAAGGAGTTTGTTAATCTCCTTCTCCTCAAGACCATCCAGCGTGACACACTCTGAGTGCCAGTACTGATGGCATCTGCTACAGTCAATCTTCCAGCTGCTCAAGCTTAGGTCACAAGGGCACTTGCTGAGATCAAACAAAGACCTTCAGAGTGATGAAGGAGAATCAGTTATGTCTATAAATACTTCACACTGTTTCCCAGCGGAGCCAGACTTACGTTTAATCTTGCCTGCAGTAGGGCTTGTCACAGGTGAGCGGCTGGAAGACCCTGCTGTTTTTTCCTCCTTTGACAGCCAGTTACTAAAGGAGAGGGTGTTCAAGGGATTGGTGTCCGATTCCCTCCTGCTCCTCTTCTTTCCCCACTAGAACTAGTAGCCATATCAACAGCAACACGTACAGATAACAAGTGTACAACTTCCCTTTAAGATTCCCTTTAAAGTCTGACTCCCCTTGATAGTTTGGTGTGCTCCTGCATGTTGAGTGGTCTAGAAGTGTAGGGTTTTTGGGCTCTATCGCTATGAGCAGTTGAACAGGTGGCAAGCCTGCTGTACTTGGATTCAGCCTGAACGTGCTTAGTCACGGCACTGATTAATCATACCACATCCTCAAATTATTTGTATAATAGTAGTGTTGAAAGTATTGAACTGAAATTGATAGTAGTATTGGTAAGTTTTGGATAGCATGTGTATATAGATCTCCAAATTTAAATAGTTCATTCAATAGTGTTTTGCTTTCATGTATGAAAGATATTTGTAATGTATCTGACTCTTTTGATACTGTTTTAATAGGTGATTTCAACTTGCCAGATATTTCTTGGGAAACTGGCAGTTTGAACAAGAATTGCATCCGCTAAGTTAGGTCTCAGGCGGACGCTAGATTTCCATCTCTCAAATTTTAAAGAGGCTTCTTCGATTTGCCCTCTGCTAGTGCTAAAAGCATAGAATTTGAGCAGCAGATATGTTGTAAAAGTAAATTCTGCCGCAAAGACTGCTGATGGAATACCATGGAAGCAACAGTGAAAATATTAGCCGTAAAACTGAAACATTTTTATTCCAACTTGTCTGATGATAATGGCTGCTGTTGATACGTTTATTAGGATAACGCACAACGCTACAGTTACACTGTTAAATTCGCCTGTCGTCATATTGTGTCACATAATCTATTAATATTATCGTAATATCGCAAAATTAAGAATGAAATAATTTGCCACAGTTGCGCATAAATTTAAAACCATAGATAAGTCAAATAAGCTTTAGAATGGAATCTCAAATTGACATAATACTTCGGAGTAATACTTTGATAGTGATACGTACGCCGCG
>JH154783.1:15586-41296 GCA_000226015.1 Mnemiopsis leidyi | reverse complement strand
AAATTCAACTAATCTTTGTTACCAATGTAGAAGAAGGAGGAAATGTATAGTCAGTCAGTCAGGAAAGAATGTCAGTTAAACTACAAGCAGTGACAACTGTCCAGTTCTTCTTCTTGTTGAACTTATGCTGTGTTTTTGGACTTTAGGTTAATTGAGTGGTCCCAGGCTTTCGACTGGAGTTGCGGTGTTAAATCGATTTAACGACGCGTCAACGATCCACCTCCCACTTGATGTTGTAATTAACCATTTGTTGTAGGTTGTCTGCTTGAAGTAAGAGATGAAGGGGTAAAAAGAGCAACAAGTGAATAAGACGAATAACAAGGGTGAAGAAGAAATAAGAAAATATCATAACAAATGATCGAAAAAGATATCTTGAGCTTCGATCTGTAAATCAAGATAAAACGGGACACGTTCGCACATATTCACTTGGCAGACCTAAACTAGGTTTAGTACCTGGTATAAGTGGTACACATATTCACCCAGATGTTGGAATAAAAATTGTTTCAGTTTCACGCCCAATATTTTCACTGTAGCTTCCGTGGTATTCCATCAGCAGTCTTTGCCACAGGATTTACTTTTAAAACATATCTGCTGCTCAAATTCTATGCTTCTAGCACTAGCAGAGGGCAAATTGAAAAAGCTTCTTTAAAATTTGAGAGATGGAAATCAAGCGTCCGCCTGAGACCTAACTAAGCGGGCGCAATTCTTGTTAATATATCTTTAAACTTAATGGTAAGCATAATTAACATGTTATATTCCAACTATGATGTTGGTGGTCTAAAGAGACACACACTGATAATTTTAATAACATTCCGAATATTTCAGCATATGAGAGATGTTTTCCACTGCTCACAATCCTAACAAAGATCATGAAGTAAGCCAACCTCCTAATGATAGTATATCATCGTTATCATTTTCGCCAGCAGCTGATTTTCTTGTAGCTGGGAGCTGGGACAACTGCGTTAGGTGTTGGGAGGTTAAACAATCAGGGACAACTCTTCAGTCTGAGCCAAAAGCAGAACAACAGCATGCTGGTCCAACTTTGTGCTGTTGTTGGTCTGCTGATGGAACTAAGGTTTTCTCAGGGAGCTGTGATAAAAGTGTTAAAATGTGGGACTTAAATTCTAATAGTTTTACACAAGTTGCTGCTCATGATGCTCCTGTAAAGACAGTTAATTGGATACATGCTCCAAACTACCAGTGCTTAATGACTGGTAGCTGGGATAAGACTTTGAAGTTCTGGGACACACGTCAAGCTCAGCCCATGATGACAATCAACTGTGAGGAACGAGTCTATGCTAGTGATGTTGTATATCCAGTCGCAGTTTCAATTTTAGCCGGAAGGAAAGTAAAGATTTTAAATTTGGAAAACAAACCTGCCGTACATCATACAATGGAGCCACCTTTAAGGTATCAACTCAGAGACATTTCGATTTTCAAGAAAGATGGAAAGCCTGCTGGTTTTGGTGTTTGTAGCATTGAAGGTAGAGCTGCAATAGAGCCATTTGATAATACTGCTGCAAACAGCAAAGACAAATTCACCTTTAAATGTCACAGATCAGTTGTGAGCGACAGTCATAAACCTCAAGACATTTATGCTGTAAATGGCATTAAATTTCACCCAGTACATGGCACGTTGGCAACTATTGGTAGTGATGGTAAGTTCAGTTTTTGGGACAAAGATGCACGAACCAAGCTTAAGACAGGAGAGCAATTAGATAACACTATAACATGCTGCGATTTTAATCACAATGGCACCTATTTTGCCTATGGTTCATCTTATGATTGGTCAAAGGGGCACGAATTTTACAATCCACAACAAAAGAACTACATTTTCATTCGGCAAGTTAAAGATGAATTGAAACCTAGGAAAAAGTAGTCTATTATCCTAGTGTCTCCACATGAACCTCTGAATACCATTTTCAATTGCTTGTTTTGGCAAATGTTTTTATAAATAAATTTATGTTTTTATTATGACTTTAAAAGTATTGCTCATTTTGCATAAGGAAAGCATGCTCGATAGAGATTTTATTATCCCTATCTTAGTTATATTTTGCACTTGAACGTAACAGAGTTATGCAGAATTGATGTTTAGTGAAATCTGTACTGTGTGAACTTCAAATAGTCTAACACCACAATACAATGTAATGATGATCCATGTAGAATTTTCTTAATATTTAAATTATACTAGAATGATGTTTAAATTTAAAAGACTATTGAATGAGTTCAGGATGTTATTGTGTTTCTTGAAAATCAATTTATAATCTTATTTCTCACCTGGCTTAGTAAGAATCTTCAGGAGATTCTTAAATTGATTTTTAGAAATATTTTTTGATTTACGGGATTAAAGCACAAAGCACACTAATTTTAATGTTCTACAATTTACTGTTTAGCTTATTTATATTTTAGATCAAATCATAGCACATCATATCTTATGCGATATTTATGAGGTGAGGATCATGCATGGCCTAGCTGTCCAGACTCAAGTAAGTGATTTAAAGACCATGTTCATGCATAAAGTAGCCTTTGATTTTTTAATTGCATTGTGAAACTGTATATTTCTAGGTTGATGGCAGAAGTGCAGGACCAGTTTTCAGCATTATTAGAGACTCTAGCTAGCCCAGATAATGAGGCCAGGAACAGAGGAGAAGAACAGTATAATGCTATACCCATTGAACAACGGCTGAGTCTCCTCCTTGGAGCCATTGAAACCTCCTCCTCAGCTACCCTTAGGTAGGATGTGTTGTCTACTCTAATACCAAACGTACAAGTTATTACCTTATTATTATTGCCTGCCCCTTATGTAAGTAAGCTCAATAGTTTCAGTCTGCAAGATTATAACACACCATGCCTTCAATTCAATTTAGAATATTTTGACACAGCTAATTTCTCAACAGGTAATGCCAAAAACTGGAAATAAATCTTAATTTTCTATCTTGAAAGTAGCACACAATCCATTTTGAATGTAACACAACCATTTTCCCAGGGCTTTTGCAGCTATCCTTTTAAGGAGACTGCTCACCAACTCTTGGGAGGTGTTTGCCCTTAGCCCTGTTGAAACCCAGGACTTGTTTAAGTTGAAGCTTCTCGAGGTATGTTTGGTCTCTAGCACGTGTTAGGCCTCATTTTTTACTCTCTTTTAGGCTATTTTTCTAAATTACTATACTAAGGAACGATATTTTGGGGAAAAGCCCGAGACCATTAATAGAGCAATGCACGACATTTAGCTCCTGTATTCAACACAGACATCTCATTGGTCAGTCATATTTGTTGTAGTGATTAAAATGTATATTTAAACAACCTCTCAATTCCACAGCTTCTGAAGCGTGAGTCAGACGAGAGTGCTCGCAAGAAGTTGAGTGACACGGTTTCTGAGGTAGCTCGAAACCTTCAAGATGGAGAAGGTAACATGAACTGGGATGAGCTACTAAAGTTCATGTTCAACTGCTGTAACTCCGGGACAGCTCAACACAAGGAATCTGCACTATCCATTCTCAACTCTGTGCCAGACATTTTTGGTTCCGCTCAGCAGAACTACATAGGCCTGATCAAGGAGATGCTGTTTGCTTCCCTAAACGATCCGGACAATCCTAATGTAAGGTTTGCAGCTATACGCGCTACTTGCGCATTCCTTACTGGGCTAGAGGAGGATGAGGCTAAACGGTACTTCACTGACTTCTTAAAGCCGATGTTGAAAGGTGTTGAGGATTGCGTGGTGGCCGAGGATGATGATGGTCCTCTTAAAAGTTTTGTTGAGTTGGCCGAGAAACTGCCCAAGTTTCTCAGACCTGGACTAGATCAGCTGATGGAGTTTGCTCTGAGAGTTATTGCTAACACAAACTTTGCCGACAACTGGAGACAACTTGTTTTGGAATTGGTTGTTACTATTTGTGAAGCTGCACCTGCAATGATTCGCAAAAAGGTTTGCTTTAATGTTACAAAGTAACTTAAATATTTTGCAATTGTGTTAAATCGTGTGATCGTGCTTTTGATAAGTTTGTTTAAACTGTATTATCTCTTGCGTATTATAAGTGTTCTTGAGAGCTGACATTGAATCTGTTGGTATTTCTACAGCCCCACACGACAAACAATAATAGACTCCTCATCAGGACAAGTACATAGCACCTCTGGTAGTACAGATGTTACAGATGATGACAGATCTAGAAGATGAGGAGGACTGGGCTATGGAGGATGAGGTAGAGGATGTCGACAGCGATGTGAGTACAGTTTTGCTTTGTTTTGTCTGCTTCATATTAACTCTTCCCATACTTCCATTCCATATCTATATCGATACCATGGTAACTAGTATAATATCTTAAACTATACCTAAAATTGCTACTGTTAACAATTTCAGGAGAACTGCGTGGCAGCAGAAGCTGCACTGGATCGGTTAGCGTGTGCTCTGGGCGGCAAGATGGTCATGCCGCACATCATCTCAGCTGTTCCTCCAATGCTCCAGTCAAAAGAGTGGAAACACCGGTACGCAGGTCTCATGGCAATTTCAGCCAGTGCAGAAGGTTGCAAGAAGGCGATGGAAGCCAACATGAGCAGTATCGTTATGGCTTGTCTTCCCTACATCACAGACGAGCATCCCCGTGTAAGGTTCGCCTGTTGTAACGCGCTAGGACAGATGGCGTCGGATTTCTCCCCACTCTTCCAGAAGAAGATGCATGACAAGGTGCTGCCCGGATTGATACACTTGCTGGACGATGATGGACATCCGAGAGTTCAGAGTCACACTGCTGCTGCTCTTGTAAACTTCTTTGAAGAATGTCCTCAAAACGTCCTTCTTCCATACCTTCCGGACCTTTGTCAGGTATAGAATCTCGGGCTCTTGATTCTACATCTGATCTGATAATATATTTGGGTTAAAATAGTAGACAATTTTGATAGCTTAACTCTTTGGCGGATAATTTCTTTACCATGAACAGGACCAATTAGGTTGTCACGTTCATCTTTTGTTAAGTGTTTTTCAAATTATTTCAACAATGATCATGTTCACACTTTTTTTCGAATCTGTAGTGTTTAAAAAGTTTTGATACCAGCTAACATAAATTCTATTCACAGAAAATGCAAGCGACATTAGAGAAAAAGACAATGGAACTGGTACAAACTCACAGAAAGTTGGTGTTGGAACAAATCATTACAACGATAGCAACCATCGCAGATACGGCCGAGAATCATTTCACTCTTTTTTATCAGAGTTTCATGCCAAATTTGAAATACATAATGGAAAATGCCAACGACAAAGAACTTAGGTATGATATTTAAAGTTCGGTTTGATTTGTGTATGACTACTGTTTTTGCCTTTAACTAAAATCTTTATCTTGATTCTTGGTGCAGGTTAAGTTGTGAATGTTATAATCAGAATTACAACTTGAATTTCGACAGGTTATTGAGAGGAAAAACGATTGAATGCATATCACTAATCGGCCTGGCTGTTGGAAAAGAAGTGTTCCTGTCAGATGCTGAGCAGATCATGAACATGCTCCTAAAAGCCCAGACAGATGACGGAGAGCAGATGGATGCTGACGACCCCCAAGTGTCGTACATGATAAGCGCCTGGGCCCGCATGTGCAAGATAATCGGACCTCAGTTTACTGCCTATCTGCCCGTTGTGATGCCACCACTGTTACGGGCAGCGCAGATAAAACCAGAAGTAGCATTAGTGGACTCTGACGAGCAGGTGGACGAGGATGAAGGATGGGAGTTTGTCCCGCTGTCCGACCAACAGAAGTTCGGTGTAAAAACTGCAGGGTTGGAGGACAAGAACACTGCCTGTCAGATGTTGGTGTGTTATGCGCGCGAACTCAAGGAGGGTTTCGCAGACTACACAGAGCAAGTTGTTAAGATTATGGTGCCGCTATTGAAATTCTACTTCCACGATTTGATAAGATCGGCCGCTGCTGAATCTCTGCCTTTCCTGCTAGAATCAGTGAAACACAAGGTAATATCCTATTTACATTAAAGACATGACTATTTTAGAAGTTAAGTAAGTAGCAAGCCTAGTCTCATATCATCCCAATATAATAACATCGTACTAGTGAATATGTACCTGTGTTAATTTTCTCCAATACCAGGGTGACGATTATGTTAGGGATATGTGGAACTACATTTGTCCCGAGTTGTTCAAGTCCCTACAAACAGAGATGGAGCCAGATATCCTAGCTGTTGTTATGGAAAGTGTTGCTTCTTGTGTTGAGGTGCGTGCGTATAAGGGTCCTTCTTCTATACTGCCATTAGTATACTGTGTCTAGTTAACTATTTTCGTTATCTATCATCATCAGTCAGCTATCTATCTTGTACTGGCGGGAAGTCTCAGCCGTTTAAAACGCTCAATGCGTCTAACTTCACTGCACAGACACACTAGCGAGTAGCGATGCCTGTGTTATAATGCGATCCGGAAGATTCTGAAAATCTATCAATAATCAGCTGTTATTTTAGGTTTTAGGAGTTGGTTTTATAGACAGCTTACAAATGGAGGAATTGGTAGAGGCGATGAAGAATCATTTAAAGAAGAACTATGACAAGGAGGAAGAAAGGAAAGAAGCGAGGAAGGATGAAGATTACGATGAAGAAGTGGAGGAAGGCATCGAGGAAGAATTGGATCAGGACGACTATCTGCTCGGGAAAATAGCTGACATAATCCACAATCTTTTCGGTATAGTATAATCCTATATTACGATTTTATCGATCAAGAAATCAAGTTGCTGATTGATCCAGATCGCCATTCCTAGTCGTAGTTGTAAGTCCTAGTCGTGTTTGTAATTGAATATTTCTACACCACACTTTTCAGGTGTCTACGGGGAGGACTTTATACAAGTGTTCGACAAGTTAACAGAGTACTTTGTAGCCATGTTGGCGCCAGACCGGCCCGGTCTTGAACATCAGTGGGCTATCTGCGTGTTTGATGATCTGATAGACTTCGCGCCTAACTCTGCCCCCAAATACCAGCAACACTTCCTTCAGCCAATGATGCACTACTTGTCTGACATCAACCCGGGCGTGCGTCAAGCTGCCGCGTACGGAGTCGGCGCACTCGCAACAAAATTCCCTGGTGCTAACTCACCCTATCTGGAGTTTTGCAAGAACTGTATCCCGAATCTGGTTAACGTTATCAACGATCCTGAATCTCGTGAGATTGAGAACATGTCAGCAACTGAAAACTGTATTTCGGCCATCTCTAAAATTTTCAAACACATCATCGGACAGGAGAACTTAGACGAGGCGACCGTTGTGACTTGGTTGTCATGGTTACCAATACAAGAGGACGATGAAGAGAGTGTCCACATCTACGGTTTTCTTTTGGACTTGGTCGAAAATAACAATGTCTACGTTCTTGGCGATAACAATGCCAATCTTCCGGACATAATCAAAATTTTGACCGAGGGAATCATCAATAAGACAATAAAGTCGGACGATCACCCTGAGTTGATGGCAAGGATTCAGGCATTCATTGTGCCGCTTCAGAAAAACGAGGCTGTTTGGTCAGCTATCCTTGCAAAGTTACCTGAAACTCATAAAGTTTTGTTGACGGGCCAATAACAGAAATTTGGGGAATTGTTAGTGTTGAATAACTTGCAAAATTCAAGTCGCAGATTGATAAGTGGTAATTTATAATTTATGAAGGGCGTGGTTACTGTTTATGAAAGCACGGGGTGGAGGTTTACTTCTAGGTAATTGAGATGTTTTTAGCTTTTTAAAAAGATCTTTTTTATTGTAACTGATTTTGTTTTTTAGTTGAGAAATTGATTTCGTTTTCGGGGAATCACGCCGCTGGATTTTGGCTCTCGCATTTACTCGAGTTTTGTTCTTCAATTGTTGATGTTTGTGCCAGATTACATTGAATTCGCTCAAGTTATGATAAAGAGGAAAAATGATAATATTTCATATATTCAGAGTATATTTGAGAAAATTCCGACTGTGTACATATAAAATTTGAGATTGAATGAAGTCTGTCTAAATAAATCCCTACCTCATTATAGCCTCCCTTGTATCTCGCTGTTTCGGAAAATTTTAGATTAAGATATATTTGTTAATCATATACAGTCATATGACATATCTGAATTAAAAAGGTATTGTAGTATAAGTATGTATATTGATTACTCAGCTCGATTAGAAATATTATGATTAACGTATCGCACCATAACGTTTCCAATTTCAGTAGCATGATACAGGTCGAATAAATATGAAAGAGAAACTAAAAAGACACGCTTTAATATTTCGTGGGTTCTTATTCTGCCTTCAAGTTGTTACGACCTATCTAATACCTCCCTATGACACGTCAGCAAGAGAAGCATACCCCTCCTCACGTCTCTTACTCGACTGGGTTTCTTCCCTCGGTCACGGTAACTGGGACGCGATATACTTCAACCACCTTGCCCGGGAGGGATACGACTATGAGAACTTCGGCGCGTTCTTCCCGCTGTACCCCTCACTGATAGCCGGGTTAGCCAGTGTTTTGTATCTCCCTCTCCAACTTCTAATGTCGTACAACAGCTGTGTCGTTCTGACAAGTGTACTCCTCAACAATACTCTCTTCTACGTCAACTCTCTAATGCTTTACAAGCTTGCGCGCTTGTTCGGACTATCTGAATCCAAGTCGTACCAAGCGGCGCTGCTCTATGTTCTAAACCCTGCCAGTATCTTCATGAGTGTGGGTTACACAGAGTCACTGTTCAGTTTCTTTGTGATTCTTGGGTTACTCGTCAGAGAAGCTGATTCACAGCTGTACTTCTTGAGTTTCTGTCTAGCTACAGGGGTGCGCAGTAACGGTATTAGTCTCGTCTTCTTCATCCTCTACGATCACATCCTCACCATGATAAAGTCAGGGAACGTCCTGATTATTAACCTTGTCTGTATGGTTGTTCAGACTGGTGTCTCAGTTGCTCCCTTCCTCTGGTTTCAGGGATACTTCCACAATCTGTACTGCTCAGACGGAAATAACGGTAAGTTCTCCTAAACCGGGTTTACTTTTTATCTAACTAGCATGAGTTGGCCACTAATTGGTGCAATTTTAGTAGTGCAAACCGAAACCAGACTTAACTCATCTACATTTCAGGAAGTTCCTGGTGTGACAAGCCTTTAGGAATTTCCTACGGCTACATCCAGTCAGAGTATTGGGGAGTAGGACTCTTCAACTACTGGGAAGCGAAGCAGATACCTAACTTTCTTCTAGCCGCTCCTATGTTTACCCTCGTCTTTGCTATCATGATTAACTGGGCTAGTGAGCAGTACAAGGACTTCAGAGACTTGCGATCCAACTTCGCACACACAGATTACACAAACCTTGACGTAGTGTTGTATTTGTGTAATTTCCGTTTAGCAGGATATGCGCACCTCTGTGCTCTAAGCGCTGTTGCGCTGCTCACCATGCACGTGCAAGTCGTGACTAGATTCCTGGTTGCTAATTGTCCTCTAATGTTTGTGTACTGCACTAAGTTCGAAAGACCGATAATTAGGGTTGTACTTTGTTATTTTGTTGTTTATAGTGTCGTGGGTACCGTAGTTCATAGCACTTTTTATCCGTGGACATGATCCTCTTTTTTTATTTCCCTTAAATTGTTACTGTTCATCTTCTTAAAATAGTATTTCTATTTTTTATCAACTTAGGAATGTTCAGTTTCTGTTTGTGCTTCGTTCGTGTAATGTGTTAACTGTTGAAACATCTCTATATCTTGCCTCTCCTTTCTTAGTAGAAACATGACTGCATATGTTGCACTTTTTCTTAAATGCCTTAATTAACTTTGATCTGAAATTGGAACTACAAATTTCTTGTTCAGCGAACAATGGACGACTTGACGGCAGTAATAAAAGAAACTCTTGAGAACGGAGGTGTATTAAGTGATCTAAAAGGAAGAGTACGAGCAGAAATCTTCAAAGCTTTAGAAGACCCAAGTTTAGAGCGACCGAAACTCCCCTCAGAAAACCTCCTTATAAACGAGCTTATCAGAGAATACCTAACATACAACAACTATCAGAGCACTCTGTCCGTCTTGATGCAGGAATCCAGGCAGCCTCACCAGCCTCTAGATCGAAACTTTCTGTGTTCTGAACTTCATGTCAAGTCTCACACCTCGCCCGAACTTCCGTTGTTGTACGGTATTGTGTCTCATTTTACTGATCAACACTCCAATAATGTAAACGATGTCAGGGAGACTGATTTAGGCGAGGGGGAAGAGGAGAGCGAGGAGGAGGAGGAGGAGGTTTTCAAACAACCTGAAATTACAATCATCCACAAGTGACGTTGAATGAGATGTATTCATTGCTCTTCTTACTGTACCTCAGAGTAAAATGCCACCAAATTCTTAAATAGTACTCATATTGACTTACCAAGGCCCTATTATAATTTTTTGGCCATGACTTGTCATTTTGACACAAAGGTGGTATAAATTCAGACATCAGATTGTTAATGAGGCTAAGCTATATTGGCCATTTCAGAGTTATGTGACAATATGTTTTATCGAACTACAATATTACGCAGTCAGTGTGGCTGTGGCATATCAACAAATATTTAATGTGTTTATATTGTAAATTATTACATATTTGTAAATAATGTGTCAAATATTTTTATTAATCAAGTTATATAAAACGAAGACACTGAAAGTTTGCGTTTTCACTGCCTTTGGGAAGTTAATCCATTCCTTTTCGTGAGGAATGTATCATTAAGTTCAGTATCTAACTAGTAACCCAGTTAAAAATCTCGGCATTACTTGACCCTTCCAATTTACAGACAAATTTAATTTTTAACGAACACTGATCTTTTAGTATGTCAGAAAGGCGGTATGTTGATCGTAGATACAAGGCCAAAGAGTTGCGTTCCGAGTCAAAATCGAACAGTCAAAACTTTCTACGAGCTTTTTCTTCAGATAAGAGCCGTAAATACATGTTGAGGGGAGGGGTAGCGTTGCTAATAGCTGTTAACGTTACCGCAACTTACGCTGCCATGTTTTGGGAAATGCCTGAAAGCCACCCATTTTACCACTTAATATACAACGACAACAAGAAAAAGTCATGACAGATCACTTAATTTCACCAAATTTCCCCGATTTGTAGCTATCTAGATGGCACGAAAGTACGTGGACAGGAACTACAGACACAACATACCTAAATCCACATTCCAGCGGATATACAACCAAGTACTGCACACAAGAGAGGGGAAGGCACTTTTCTTCACCTCCATATTGATGGTTATGTATGCTGTGGGACCGCTGTATTACAAGCGCAAAGAAGTGGGCCGGAAGGAGTTCATGAGGAGAGAAGATAGGAAGGTTGCTGATGCTATTGCTTCTGTTAACTTGGACAGTAGTTCTGGTGTGTCGTTATTGGAGGAGAGTAAGGATTGAAGTTGATGTTTGGAAATAAAAGTGTTCATGTGATTCAGATATCTGTAGAATGAGAAGAACGAGCAATAAAGACAAGAAGGTGTATTGAGGTCGTACGATCCTAGCTTTAAAATGCTATTTGGTGAGAAAAGCAGCTCCAGGCCTAGGCGTTGTAGGAAGAAAGAACTTCCCTGTCGATATTAAAGATCGACCAATTGTAACTGTCCGTTGCTGAAAGTTTGTGTCCTATTTGAGTAACAAATTGTTCTTTTGGGAAGATATTTTGTATTTTGAGTGCAGTGATTTTATATGTTTTCTAAGTTAATTTATTCGGCATCAAAGCATTTCGTCCAACCCACATTTTTATTTTATCTTAAACTCCATATGTTTTGTAATACGGTTTTAACAGCTATCTGTTACTCCTCCTAGATCCTAGCTAGAATGTAGCCAGTAGCTGTTTTGATATCAGATTTTCAATTTCATCAAGTATCGATCCTCACTAATTGTATCCCATTCTTTAGACATGACAAAGAGAGCGCTGGTCTGTTTAGCACCGGGGTTTGAGGAGGTAGAGTTCACTGCTCCTGTAGATATTCTCAGAAGGGGCGGAGTGGATGTCAAGATTGCCTCCATTCTAGGTTAGTATTTGATATCGCATTTAGTTCAGTAGCATAAAGTTCTAAATAATATTGATGAAATTAACACTCTTAGATGAAGTTTATTTCTTGGCATAGTGAGAATTAGGGTGTAAAATAATGGAGATGTTAACCTAAACTAGACTTACATCACGATGATATATGAGATAAACTACCTTGTACTCAGATGATTTGAGTCCAGTTGAAGGACGTACCGGAATAAGGATCTCCCCTGAAATCCTCCTATCAGAGGTATCCGAAAATGAACTGTTTGATCTCGTGTTTGTTCCTGGCGGACTTAAAGCTGCTGAAAGTTTCGCAGCTTCCAAAGCAGTAGGAGATATCTACACGCGCCACAACAATCAGAACAAACTTATTGCGTGTATCTGTGCATCTCCAATCCTTCTTAAGTATGTGAGTATGACATCTGTGTTAAAATGTGAAATGTATCCGTATTACATGCTATTTGCTGATTCTTAAAAGTTAGGTCGATAAACACTTGATAAATTTCGTTGTAGGGCATGAGTAAAGCCGTTGTTTGACTCCGTTTTGTGACACCACTAACGTTGTGTAACACTACTTCTTACCCTCAGTGAACACAAGATAAATCACGGAAGACAGATAACATGTTACCCTGCTCTAGCTGTTAGACTTGATGGAAACTACAAGTATTCTAATGACTCTGTTGTAGTGGACGGGAACATGGTGAGTTCATAGATAAGGTAGATAGTGACACCACACATATTTAGTGACACCACACATAGAAAGTGTTATTATTCTTAGATAAAGACACCACACAAAGATAGAGACACCACACATAGAAAGTGTTATAATTCTTAGATAAAGACACCACACAAAGATAGAGACACCACACATAGTAAGTGACACCACTCATAGATAGTGACACCCTGAATTGCAGGTGACCTCCAGAGGGCCAGGAACTGCATTTGACTACGGTCTGACACTTCTTGAGCTGCTCCAAGGAAAAGAAACTAAAGATGAAGTTGCTAAAGCCATGCTCTACACTTCATGAAAATATCTTGATCTTTTCGTCTTAATGGTTTCCGTTGTGTTGTCCCATTGAAAAAGGAAGAGTTGCGCGATTTAAAGTAAAAGCTGAAGTCATGGTAATTTTGCTGTATTTCAGCAGCTTTTTAGAAAACAGTTTAAGAAATTGAAAAATGTTGCTTTTCCTGTCCTAAATTATGGAATCCGATTTTCTGGATTGAACGTTTTTTAGCTGATAGACCATAGTGTATATTACACGAAGGATATAATGTTATAGTTTTGAATTGTAAAGATGATTTATGATGATCTATTTAAACATCATATTTCATTCAACACAATCACTAATTCAAGGCCTGGCCAATATCCTGCACCAGGCCCAGGCAGTCCTCATAATCACAATTTTGTGAAATTTCTGGCCCGCTCTAACAAGGCCGAATTGTCACCTACGTCATTTAGAACACTTTAATTTGAAATTTTGTTTTGTAATTCTGACAAACTCCACTTAGCTGGCATGGAACGTAAACGGCCCTACGACGGCGAGCAACAAGAAGGCAAACGAACTGCAGCAGGAGGCCAAATCATTAAAATGCTCTGTCCCGATCTTGTAACAGGCTCTGTGATAGGGAAAGGGGGCGAAGAAATTAAGTCAATCAAGGCCAAAACAAACGCAGTAATCAACGTGGCCAAGGCCGGTCAGCAATATCCGGGGGCAGCTGATGAGAGACCTATAGCCATCAAGGGTAACAAACAGGCCATGATGGACGTAGTGATGTTTGTCCAGGATAAGATTTACAACTCGGACAAAGCCGATGAGGATAGGAAGAAAATAGTTAAATTAGTAGTTCCAGACACGTCAGCAGGCCGAATTATTGGCAGGGGTGGTGAGACTGTGAAGCGGTTAAGGTCAACTTGGGGGGTTGACTTATCGCCTACTGGCAAAGGTGAGACCCCTGATGACTTGGACGAGAGAATTGTCAGTATTGATGGCGAATGGGACAATGTTGTGGGCTGCCTCGACGAAATTCTTGACATGATTGTCAACGACCCGAAATCGATAATGGAGCTAGAAATAGACTACTCACAATGGGCAGAATTTGTTCCAAAACCTGTTGAAAAACGGTCCAGATCAGATGGTCCACCAAGAGGACCCCCAAGATTCCCCAGAGGAGGAAGCAGGGGAGGTCCTCCCAGGGGAATGCCGCGGGGACGCGGAGGACCACCTAGGGGTGGTTACGGAGGGTATGGAGGTCGAGGTGGACCTCCTCCACGAGGTTACCCCCCCTCGGGGTGGACCCAGGGGTAGAGGCGGATATGGTGGTGGTTACGGCGGTGACTATGGTTACGGTGGCTATGGAGGCCAAGGCGGATATTATTCAGACAGATATGATTACGGATATTAACAACTTTCTGGCTGTTTAATTTTATTCTAAATTAAAATTCTTTTAACAATCCTGATGTCGTAGCGCATGAACTGCCGCATTACTTAGGGGGCATGGCCGAACCTGCCTATCCTGATTTTTACACCTCTTGTCAGCTGTCGTCCCAAGAATATATTTTGTCTATAAAGTTATGATTAAATGTAAAGTTTTATTTTATTGACAATCGTCCTGCTGCACTGTTTTGAAAGATTTGATGTAATTTGCTCACGGCCTTTTCCCAACTCGGCCAAATTGTAAAATTTCTGTGAACTATCAACAACTTGATCCCTATTATATGTGTTGTAATCATTATTTTGTTAAATTCTATGAATCCTTATTGCTATAAAGTAGAAACGGATTTGAGGCGTTCAAGTAAGCATACACTATACATGGCTGCTTCAAATTGTCAGGCCTATCAAAATTCAGACGGCCTTGGCCAATTTTGCTTCTAGTAAACTGCAATTTTACAAGATGTCATCTTTTCCGAACGCTCATGTAGATCGTTGAAACACAAAATGCTCTTTGCCATGCGAAAGTCATAATTCATCCTTTTTTCAGGTATCCAATACTCCTTAAACTCGCCTTCTGTGGACACCTAAACCCTAAATTCCCAATTTGTTCCTCAACCTCCTTATACCTAAAATCAAATTCCTCATTCCTAACCCAGTCCTCTACCCTAAATTTCAACCTGTCCTAATAATTAACAACCGTGAATCCTGCACCTGCTGCATTCCTAGCGCCACTCCTGCATTCCTTACGCTCACTAGTATCTCTAAGATCCATTCCTAAGCACTCCTAACCCAACTACAATTCTAGTAGCTCAACAATCCATGGTGGAACGCAAGAGAAGCAGTCGTGACAGATACGACTCCGATGACGACAGAGACAGGAACTATGAGTCAAAACGGAGACGGAACAATGTGCACATAATCAAACTGTTGTGTCCCTATTATATTGCCGGTGCTGTGATTGGCAAGGGTGGTGAGCGGATCCGGGAGGTGAAAGATCGCTCAGGAGCCAATATCGAGATATCTCGTCATGAGGCTAGGTTCCCAAATACGGATGAGCGAGTCATCTCGATTGAAGGAGAAAGAGATGAATTGCAGTCGGCTGCGCGGTATCTTAACGAGAACATGCGTGAAGGAGACTCCACTGCAGCTCCTTCTTCCTCCTCCCGCAGCAGCGACTACGACTCAGAGCGCAGACGCAAAACCTGCAAAATACTGGTGTCTGACTCTGCCATGGCAATGATCATTGGGCGTGGTGGAGACAACATTCGGGACATAAAGAAAGAGTTTGCCGTCCAGATCAACACCTCAAAACGACACGAAACACCACGGGAACTAGACGAGCGGATCGTGACGATTGAAGGAGAAGACAGAGACGTAGACAAGTGTGTGGACGAGCTTATCTGCCAGATCTGCTCTGACGACCGTTCCAGAATGAGGTTCTACGTCGACTACTCTGAGATACGCCACTATGGTCGCGGGCGTGGTGGTGGTGGTGGCGGCTATGGGGGAGGTTCTCGCTACTATCGTGGAAGAGGCAGGTCTAGATCCAGGTCCAGGTCCAGATCTCGAGGTAGAAGATCCAGGTCCCGGTCCAGGGAGAGACGCAGGTCACCCTCTTTTGAGAGGAGCAGGCGTCGCAGCCGCAGCCGCACCAGATCTCCCGCCCAATCTCCTTCTCGATCTAGGTCTCGGTAGATGGAAGTTTGTCTTGTAGCGTATGAGGTGTGTTAATGTTACCAACTGTGTGAAGACTCGTTTTGATTGCGCATCAAATCTAAGAGACGGTCAGTTTATATATTATTTCTATCTTGCTGTTGTGGTCATTACTTGATATCCTAAAATGTTTGCTGCGGAAAATATTTTGTTTTTTAATCCAACCGCTACCTAGCAATATTTTAGCATGGGCTAGTGTATCGATTTACAGTTTTAATGCAATTTTTGCTATAGCGTGTAAGGAACAACCATTTCTACAAACTATCTTTTGTCCATTTTTACAAAAATCTCTCCAATGTAGCAACATGCATTTAGAGCTAACATTACACAGTACGCATACATATGTTCCTGTTTGCTGCTAGGCTGATTTAAAAGCTGCTCAAAATATTTGTTAACCAAAGATATTTCTATAGATTTCTTTTAATAGTGTTGATCGTATTCTCTATTCCAAACCAATGTTTCAATTTTAGCTTTTAATAAAGCTTAGTCTTTCAATGATTTAAGCAATTATCGTTAATATTCCAAAACTTTTTCATGCACAACTTTTCTTGAAGATGGACAGGAAATGTTTGTTGGATGTTTTATTTTTGAAATTATTGTTGTCCTAATATTAATCGATGTAAAATGAATTTTCTGGACCTTACAATTTTCCTTAATCAAAATTTTGCGTCAATCATTTGATAACTACTTTTAACTTACGTTTGGAAATGGACTGTATATGGCTTATCCTCACAATTATTTTGATTTATACTGTGGTGTGACTGCTTGCACGAAATTTCAATGCGTTCATTCACTCAAATCGAGCCACTTATCTGGCTTCCAAAGTACCATTTCGCTAACACTAGTGCACGTGGCTTGGCTTGCCTCGGGCTTGTGGTGCACTAGTCTTGCCTGGCTCCCCTCTAATACCCTCTCTTCTAGCACATAGCAGCACCATGGGTGATCGCGATCGTAAGCGAGGTCCTGACTCTGACCATGGCCCACGAAAAGAAATGCGCTCTGGTACAATCATAAAAATGCTTTGTCCATTCTATAGTGCTGGCGCAATCATAGGCGACGGTGGCAAAGAAATCAAGAGCATTAAAGAAAATATGGGCATTAACATCCAGGTCTCTAAAAAAGAGGTCAGGTTCCCAGGTACAGATGAGAGAGTGGTGACCCTGCAAGGCGAGTGTGAGACAATCCAGAAGGTGGTGAAACACATCCAGGATCTTATCCGCAACGACAAACCTCCTCCCAGTGCCAAATCTGTCGATGTTGAGGGAAACGAGAAGAGGAAACGTGCTCTGAAACTAGTTGTAGCTGATACATCTGCTGGGAGGATCATTGGAAAGGGAGGAGAGACCATCAAGGCACTTAAAGAGAGATATGCAGTAGCAGTGAACACATCCAAGAAAGGAGACACGCCTCCCGGACTTGACGAGAGGATAGTATCAGTGGAGGGAGATCATGAAGAAGTAGACAGTTGTGTCAAGGAAATGATTGAGACGATCTGCGGAGACAGACAAG
This sequence comes from Mnemiopsis leidyi, assembly GCA_000226015.1. NCBI lineage: Eukaryota > Metazoa > Ctenophora > Tentaculata > Lobata > Bolinopsidae > Mnemiopsis > Mnemiopsis leidyi. Next base: position 23,678 of record JH154783.1, on the reverse strand, counting down.
CTCGGATGCAGTGGTTCGTGGACTACAACAACATCGGTGGAGGATATGATGATGGGTATGGAAGAGGTGGTGGCGGAGGTGGATATGACAGCGGAAGATCGTCCTATGGCGGATATGGAAGTTCAGGTGGTTATGGCGGATATGGTGGATCCAGAAGCAGCTACGGAGGTATTAACTTTAGTATTATTTTGTATCATTACCTCTATTTTAGTGTTAAGTTTCGTGTTCCCAACTTCTATTTCAAACAATCTTGCTACTTTCGAGAATCGACCTTCATTTGATGTGACGTCTAATTAATGATCATTTACTTACCTTTGAAGTTCAGGCAGTTAATCAATTATCGTACGGTAAGATCTTTACCTCCTGGCAATGTTTTGCGGTGCACTATTTGAGCATTGAGCGTCAATTTAATTCAATTCTGTTAAGACTTAATTCACACCGGTCAAGTTTGATTTGGGCACATTTTAAGTAATATTCATGGTACAATATAATTACTTCCTGTATTGAGTGTACTTAATATACGCTTATATTACGCTAATATACGCTAATATTACGCTGTAAACTGGAGTTTTTATTTCCGCTTCTTACAGGTGGTGGCTATGGAAGCGGTGGCTATGGCGGTTATGGTGACTCATATGGATCACGTAGCTATGACGATCGTGGTTATGGTGGTTATGGAGCACCTCAAGAAGGCTACAATGCACCAAGTAGATACGGATCAGGCGGCTACGGGAGGAGATAAGTTTGCTGTACGATTATCAACTATTGTCCCAGCCAGAACTAGAATTACCTATTTTAACCGTAATGCCCTCTCAATATTTTATTTTTGTGATGTTATTCATAATAAGATGTTTGAAAATTAGTTTTTTCACCGCTGTTTTAATCTTTGATAGCTTCCGCTTCCTTAAGTTTTGATGGATTTTGGATTTAATTAGATTTAGACACAGTTATTGCCACAAGATTTTCTAGCCACGACTATCAGTTAAATTGTTTCCTTCTCGGCAATATCTAACGGAAATTTAGCCGGTTCTTATGATGACAGTTGTTGTTATTGAAGTTTCAGATGCTGGTTTACTCATTTATTTTTGTTGTCTCAAATTCGCTAAAACGGATTTTTAGTTTCCAGATGTTGATGACACCTACCTTCCCGCTTGATTTAAATGTTGAAAATTTTTATAGCTTTGTCTAATGAATAATATATTGATATATTTAACATTATACCATTTTCACTTTAATTGAGCTTTCTGTTTTATTTGTTTCTCCCTATCAAATCGGTGAAAGAACTGGAATCTACACTATTTTCGTTGACAATAATAATTAATATTTCAGTCATTGTTGAGGACTAACATTTGCTGGGAGATACTTTGATTCATTACGTTTATAGTAAATTATTCAGGATTGATGATCGTGCGTGCTATCACGAGATGTCGACTATTCAGGAACTCAACACTTCAAATCAGGAACAATCCCACTCTCTCTCGACACTTGAAGTTATGTCGACGTGACCTTCCAGGACGCTGCTACAGCTCCTCGTCCAAGAGCCCTGGCGGGATAATCACTAAAGTCGTCCATGGAGTAAAGTCAAATATATCGGGATATACTCGTGTACTTATTGTCATGATGGGGATCATGACTGTGATAGTGATAGTTGCTGAGCAAACAATCGCTCAAGATCAGATAATCCTGAATGTTCTCCCCCAGAAACCATCTCATCAGGTCTTCACTTATCCCCTCTCAGTGTTCGACGATGTTAAAACTGAAAAACAGTTCATTCAGGCTCGGAGTCACTTGGTTAATATTCATGGGCCAAGAGGATGTGGTAAAACGGAATTTGTCCGGCAATATTCCGAACATTTCCTTCAGGAGGGCCCACATCTATACTTTAAACTTCATAAACTCTCCAACCGACGAAATTGTCAGGTTTTCACGTTAGACGCTAGAAATAGTCAAACATTAGCTCATTCATTAACCTCTTTGAACAACAAATTGAAACAAAATAAGGGCACTGATGGTGCCACCGAAAATCATAATCTCATTCAGGGTATCAGTAGAGGACTAGAAAAGCAATCTAGATGGTTGCTTATATTTGAAAACGCTACCCCAGATTTGAATTTACCAGAGTTGTTGTCTGGATATGAAAATTGGGGTGATGGTCAAATTATCATCACATCAGATAGTCCATTACCAGAATGTAACGGTGTCTCTCTGACCTCGCTGATTCCTCGAGCAACAGCTGAAAAAGCTTTCTTTTCCATAGCACCTACTGGTGAAGTCTTTGATTCTAGTATCCTTCATAAACTTTTTGGTAATGATCTACGAGCCATCACTACTGCTGCTTACTGCATTAAGTTGGAACAGGAAAATGGAATAGATTTCGACTTTGAGAGTCTTAGCAAGCTTTTGGCTCACTCTACAAAGCCATCAGAGGATGTTATAAGACTGTATTGTTCTTTGATAGCCCTTGAAAAACCAAAATTATTACTTGCCTTAGATTTTATTGCTAAACTTCCTGCTGACATCCCTGTTCCATATAAGTATATCAAACACCACCTGACCACCAACATGTACGATAACTTCCTTGATGTGATCCCTGGATACTCCCTCTTCAGAATCTCCAAGTGTCCCAAGAAAACTTTCACGCCTGTTGAAACTGTGTCAGAGGAAATTGCAGCACCAGTGGACCCTAGTACTTTGTCATTTATGAAGAGAAAGCGGCATGAAATGATGATATCTCTGGGAATGGACCCAAGCAAAGATTTCATGGAACAATTAAAAGAGGTCACTGAAGTACTTTGGCCAAAACCCATGACTTTGCCCGATGACATAGAACTTGTTATGTTGAGAGACTGCCCCTTGTTGAAGTTTAATCCTGAGTATGGGGGACATGTCCCTGTCTTTAATGTTGATGAGAGTACTCATGCCCTTCTCCAATCTGTTCACACAGACTTCACAGTTCATCTTCTTGAAGCTGCTCTGGTCTATGAGCAGGAGGAAAGATATAATCGAACTTGGATGTCAAAAATTTGGACATTCAGACAGCATGAACAAACCTTGAAGAGTCGGCAAGATGTTTTGGGCAAAGCCAAAGTACATTTAGACCCAAAAAATACATCCTTGTCAGATATTTGTCCTCAGATTCCTGTAATTTACGAACAAGTTTTGAAATACAAGGCCACGCCTATATCACGTGCAAATCTTGCAGAGTACAGTGATCTCCACCACAAACAAGTTCTGAAATCTGTAATGAGTTTTGTGGATGTGACGATACCAAACACTGTACAGGGAACCATGGAGTCTATAATTCTGCATGGTCACCTGTCTGGACTCTCCGACAATCTCCCACCTATGTTCAGTGGACTAGCAGAAACCTGCAGTCTTCATCTCAAGTCAGAGTTAGGAGGCTCTGACATGGAGACGGATTTCAAGTCTGTATTGTCTAAAGCTCGTGAAGTGGACTTTAAAGGACCGTCCCATGCTTCTGCTCTACACAGATATGCAGCCTGGTTGCACAACAACTCCAGAGACGCCGAGGCTAAAGAACTTTTGGATGAAGCTGTGAGGTTTGCCGATTCTATAGCACTGAATAAGACAATGGCCCAAGTATGCTGTGAGCTAGAGGATCATGAATCTGCCGAGAAGTATTTGGAAAAAGCTGTTAATTCTGTCAAGCCTGGCGATCAAGACATCCTTGGGCCACTGCTAACTGACCTAGGTCAAGTTATGTTACTTCAAGGTAAAACCTCCATGGGGATCAAGTACCTCCAGGGAGCTATTGAAGGATACAAGAACCAAGTCGGCACAGAAGATCCTGAATATGTTAGAGCTCTGAATGTCGTTAGTATTGGGCATCTTATGTTGGGGGATAATCTTCGAGCAAATAGAGCAAGAAATGAAGCAAGTTCAGTGCTGGCTAAGTTGAAGAAGAAAAACTTGATAGTGTGATTTTATGGTATAATAGAGAGCAGATAGTTTGAGTTATGTGTAATTAAAATTTGTCAATTATTAATTTATTTTGGAGAGATTTAAGTATGTTTGATTGTGTAAAACTTTTTGTTATAGGGAAGTTTTGTAAAATATGTTTCCATTGCATATGCAAGTTACCACATCTGTCAGATATTCTCCTTAACGACTATGCTGTGGAACCATTTTTTATAATTTATAGTTCTTTCAGTTTTTATGAATCTAACTTATTGATATTCTTAACGAGTATTTTTCGTTGAACTTTTTTAATTTCTTTTTTTTGCACTGAACAATGAAATTTCTCATTAATCTTTGATAGGTATGCTCTACAAAATTCATTTGCACATGCAAATGATTTGTTGCCCAAATATGAGATCATTGACATGAAAATTTCAGGTTATGGCAACAAGAAAAGAGCAAGAAATTCTCCACACCAACCTCCGAAAATGGTGCAACCTACTAGGATATCGCATAACAGACACAGAGATGAAAGTCATTACGAAAAACAGTCGCAATGCAGAATTTTGGAGACTCATTCAAAAGCTGGTCCTTCCAGGGGATGATATTAAACTGATCAGATCTAAACTGGCTGGTTTTCAAAGAAAGCAGGATTACAACAAGACCAAACATGATGTTGCTATGCTACAACAAGACAAACAGGATCTATTGGCCAAAATTGCTGCCTCAAAGGCCAGGTCCTCACAGACTCTTGCAAGCATGAATACACTGAAAACGAAAATGCAAGTTGACTCGAATTCAAAAAGTGAAAGGTTGGATCAGCTCACAAATAACACGATGAGAGAAATTCTTCAGAAATCTTTAACTGCGCATTGCTCTGAAGTTCAGTCTAAGTTTGGAGAAAATAGCTCTGCTCTGCAATCTGCAACGACAAAAAGAAATCAACTGTCTGAAGGATCTTTCTCTAAGATTCTAGTGTCAGGTAGCAGTGGAAATATCGAATCAGAATGTTCTAGGGCTGTCAGGGGCATTTTGGGTCAAGTAAGAGAGTATCTTGATGCTCACGTCTCCAATTCTCATGCAACAGAAGATCCGATTTTAAAGAGTAAAGTTTGGGAAGCTGCTGCTAAAATCCATTCGGACTATTCTCCAGAAGAAATCGTGGCAGCGATAAAAGCAATAACAGCTGATGAGTCTAACACTTTACTGGGACAAACAGAGTCAATGAGCATCGAGAAGGATCTTAAAAACCTTAAATTTGATGTTGTTGATGGAAACATTGTTAGTAAGAGTGATGATTACGATTCAGAGAAAGACTTGGAAAGTCATGCCATAGCTTTACAGAACAAGGTCAGCAGAGAATGGATAGAAATGTTAAAGTTTCGAAACAAATCTCGAGAATTTGCCAAAACATTGGCTATCTTAAACACAGAAGTTGAACGAAAAGTTCAGATTTTACCTTGGTCAAGTGAAGAAAAGTCTGCATTGAGTGCTCTTTTAAAGTTCAAGTTAAGAGAAAAGGAGCTCCAATGTAAAGAAACTTCTATCAAGAATGAAATAAAGAGATTGCAAGATGAGAAAGACTTGTCGACCAAAGAAAAGGTTCAGACACTCAAAACACACAGGTCAATAATGGATTTTAAGAAGAACCAAGAAAAGAAACAAGAAGTAATCAAAGCTTTGGTCAGTCAAACGGGATCCCTAAGCATAGCTTTGGAATCTCAAACTTCAGCGATAAAGCAGCTTATTGCTGACAAATTGTTGCCTATCGATGACATTTTAACTCCAAAGTTAGAGGGAATCAAGTCTTATCCTCAGGTTCTGAGTTCCACACTACTTAGTGTTCCTCTAGACAGACTCTACTTGTCACCATTGACATCTGGATCTTGTCCTGTATCAGACTTGTCTATCTATCAGTTCGAAAAGAGTTCTAACTATCATAAACTTCTCTCCAACACCTCTTTACCCTTGCACCTTGAGTCTGAATCTTTCTTTCAGTATGTGTCTGACTTGATATGTAGTTCTCATAAAGAGAATCTTGCAGGTTGTGTCCAGGGCAGTATTTACAAGTGTCATCAAACTGAGGTGCCAGACAGTGCTGATGTTTTCCAGACTTTAAGGGAAGCTCTTCATGATTTTGATACTTTCACTTCAGAGAATGTACTGGAACGAATCAAGAGATCAGAAGAAAAGGTTCAGGGAGCAATGAAAAAATGTCCCGCCATCAAGAGAATGATTAACATTCATTCTGAGCAGCCAGCCCAATATTTGACTCCTTGGATTAAAGTTGAAGACAAAAATCTGGACCAGATTCATGAAAAGTGGCTTGTACAGTCTTCCTTGTCACCGTGAGGTCTGATTTTTGTTTTGATGAAAATTTGATGAAGACGGTTTTCCCTTTCATGAATCAATTAGATATCGTATTTACACATTTCATTATTTATAATTTGACTTGCTGATGAAAGAATTATGACCGATGTGCGTTTTAAACTTTGTACATAACTTATATCGTTTGTATTATATAATGCTATCTTGTAATTAATGAATCATGAAGGCATGCTATAACAATTTGTTATGCGTTATATTTTTTGCTTTCTAATTTTGAGAAATGTAATAACCTCAAGAGCCCAGTCATAAGTTTTACTTTTCTAAAGATCATCTATTCAGTCGTTTAAAGGCTGCTTTAGCAGAAGATGTTGATGAACTGTAATTAAGCAAGGCAATTTAACGTTGGTGTATTACGTTTGGTTTTTCAGACAAGACAACCAGCGTTATTAAATTCAATAACTCAGATAGTAAGGTGTAGCAGATAATGGTCAGGTACTAGAATTACCAAAATGACAGAAATGGCTCTGTCACGTCTGTCTTTAGACAATCACCTGACAACACAGCAAACAGTCGCCAACTCTCTCACCTCTGATCTCAGCTCGGCTCTCTCCCTCTGTTTTTACCAAACTGAAAACGTTTCCGACCTCCTTAACATTGTCCTGTGGTTGGGCAGGTTGCCTAGCTACCGCAGTTCCTTGGCAGCGGTTACTGCGACGTCCACTGCCCTGACATCAGCCCTCAGTGATGTCCTGCTTCCTTACATGAAGGACAAAGAGTGGGTTATAAAGCAGTATCTCTTCAGCAGCCTTACTCAGAACCGGTATCAGACTTTCCAAATAGTGCTAGCTCTGGCTAAAATATGGAACTATCTGATGTTCTTGCAGAAAGGAGATTACAGGAGACTCTGTGACAGAGTACTCGACATCAAGTATCTCTCCACCCCGCCAACAACTCAACCTAACACAGACCCCGCTTCCTCCTCCTCCTCCTCCTCCTCTTCCTCCTCCTCCTCCTCCTCCTCCTCCTCACTCCCTGACTTACCAGACTACTATTTCCTGTTTGAGAAACATCTGATCAGATCGTTAACACAGCTCCTACACACCTCACTACCATTGCTGTGGAAGTCCAGGTTGTACAGGAAGATAGTGAGGTTAAGACGCGCGCAGGAGAGTGGACTTTGCGGGGAATGTCATGAGAGAGCAGTCAATGTTGTCTGGACGGGTTGTGGACATCTCCATTGTCACTTCTGTTTAGGGGAGAGGTGTGGAGTGTGTGATACGCTTGTTGATACTGATACTCTCTGTTATCCTTGAGTTTGTTTGTTGGTTTGTTTCAGAGATTTTTTCCTGTATCTTGCCATTTGGGCCCGAAGGGCCCAAATGGCAAGATTGTTTTGATACGTTTTGTGCACGTGCACAAAAAGTACAAAACAAGGGTTGGCGATCGACAGCGTAAATTTGGATAATTAGCTCAAAAAGCGTCCGTCCGTACGTCCGCGCGCACGACCGCGCGCAAGCTCCTTTATCAAACTTAATTATGTATACGATTACAATTCAATTATAGGTTTTAACTGCCTCAGGCCGCAGAATGTATTCCACATCATGAAATGTATACATAATTACCTCGCAACAACTACAACAAGATGTACGATCAAACAGGGAAAACAAAAAAGTAAAAGTAAAGTACAATCAAAATTCTTTCAAACTTACGTTTTATTGAGTAATTTGTCGAATGACAGAGAGAAATAAATATATGAGCACTATTTTAATCTCAGCTCCGACCAAATCCTTTTAACGACTAATTCACGCCAGAAGCATAAACACGACGCTAGCATGAATAAATGATG
>JH154780.1:0-22065 GCA_000226015.1 Mnemiopsis leidyi | reverse complement strand
TACAAGACTGTATGTTGGACACTACTCAACTGATAATCAGGAGGTCTGCTAATTGAAAATCAGGACGTTGTATTTTTAGTTAACGGTATAGCTAAAGGGGCAGTGTCTATAGTGATGGAGTTGGTCCTAATTCCACCCCGCCTTGCTGTACTACATTTTGTTGATGATTTAAATCTTGATACTTCAATTGCTGAGTGCAGTCACTAACAACAATCTCATTTGTTTTATGCATCTGTCATTATATTTAAAAGAAAGCTTATCGATGAAAACAACAGGAATTAGAAGATTTTGGAGATGTAGACGATGCAAACTTTGTTGAGGACATATGGGAGAACTTGGCATATCGAATACCTGCTTTCGAGGCGACGAAGATATTAGGTGCTATCTTCTTGATATATTTCGAATTTTCTTGATATATTTCGAATTTTTGCTAGGCTGGAAATTCTTCCTCGGCGGTTTTCAATAAAATTAGTGGCAGAAAAAACAGTTATATTTAAGACCACTTGAAGGTTTTCAAGCTCAATAGTTACTGATTACTGACTTACAAGCTCAATAGTTACTGATTACTGACTTACAAGCTACTTACCAACAGGAGGATGGGTTGGATACTACGAGTACAACACTCTCGATCAGAACGCTCTGATTGGACGACATCCTGCTGTTGCTGACCATTACTTTATCAATGGCTTCTCAGGGCATGGTCAGTGAAGACTTCTATATGTTATTTCGTTACAGTTGGTGTTAATAAATATAAAAATACTTTAGTGTTTTAGTTTTAAACTAAAAAACCAATTATTTAGTTAATCGGATAGTATCAAAAGTAAAAAAGTTGCTTTCCAATAAGTATTTTTTATAGAATGGAACACCGTGTTCTAAGGGAGAAGTCAGATTTTTTGTATCGTGTGACAGGGTTCAACCAAAATTAGGCACGGCCCTATTACTCCCCAGATTTAATAAATTCTGACCCCCTTGTGAACGTGTTACAGGTATCCAACAGTCACCTGCAGCAGGGCAGTGTCTAGCTGAGATTATGTGTGGGGTGGAACCCCACCTTGACATCGCTGCTCTCTCTCTGGAGAGAGTTGTGGAGAACAAGCCATATAGGGAACGGAACATCTTGTAACATGATTACTCTATTCACTATTGTTGCCATGACAACTTGTTGTCTTGGAGATAAACTATCGCACGAAAAGGCATGTGAGAGTTTACTCTCAGTATCCTTTATTCATGGGATAAACATTTATTGGGAACTCTAGATACTTCATACTCTAGCAATTTTATGATGACTTGGAATTTATATTGTTTTCAATAGTACTAACGTTGTAGAGAAACTTATGAAGATAGTAACGTCGGAGTCAAATGAAAACATAGCAGCTCTTTGTTGTACTTATAAGAATAAGAATGCTTCTGTTGTAAATAGAGTGATATACCTTGTGTGAAATAACGGGATGAAGATTAAACATTTTGTACAGTTTAGTGTTAGACATTATTCTTACAGTTAGTATTTTAAACTCATGTTACAATATATAATTTTATGTGTAACTTGGCCAGGTGGAATTATTAAGCATATATTTCACAGTATAAATTTCACAGTATACATTTCACAGTATACATTTTACAGTATACATTTCACAGTGGCCCTACAAAAATTGTGATATGTGAAATTAGTATTCTGTGTTATTGGTATTGCAGTTTAGACTTGATTAGTTCTGTTTTTTTCTTAGATTTATCAGTTTATTATGTCGGAATTCTGTTGTATTTTTTGCAAGAAATCGTGTGTATAAACTAGAATTATATGAACTTCTTTGTTATGTATTATGCGAAACCTTGGTAGGAATTTTTATATATTGTTATTGTAATTTCAAGCTATATTTAAATCAAAATACGTTTAATTATGCCATGTTTATTCACTTTTCGTGATATGTACCATGATAAACGAATCTAACAGCGTTCATACATTGCGATAAAACCAGTTATTGCACTTGGCCCCCCCTCCTGTAACATATGTTCTTTGAGCTCCATCTTTGAACAAAATGAAACAATTTGAAATTTTTCTCGTTCAATATGCTCAGAAAATATCAAAATTTTACACTGATAGTATCTTAATATCTAGGAGTTCATGATCTTCTCGAACCAAGCACCCTTCTTTGCAAACTACATTCGGGCGTTGAAATACTATCATATCTAGATCAGCGTCTTTCTACATTCTCATTTGATACTTTCTTTCAAATCTCCCCCTGTTTTAAAAGTACAGTGACCTTTAAACTCGTGATTTAGGGTATCCCCACAGAAAAAGGAATACAAGAAAGAGTCTGAAAAGCAGCATTCCTTGAAATGAGCCGCTTTTTACCGAATTGGGACATTGAATTGCCACCTTTGAACAGTGGGCAGTGGCATCATCTTGCTGAAAATAAACTGCTTCCCTCAAAATACGCCAAACTCATGATTGGCTCAGGTGAAGTTCATGAGCTAGGCTTATGGACCGCTGAGGACTCAAATCAAGTTTTTTCATGACACACTTGATGTTCTTGTCTGTGAGAACCGTTTTAGTCCTGCCACGCAGAGCTGAATTTTTAGGGTCTTGTCGGCTAGGGGTGTCGATCCCCGGCTGTGGCAAGTCGGACAGTCACCAGACTGCGTCTGGTACAGCTTCGGCTGGAAATGCACACTCCCTGGCTCGCGCCTTGGTACCGAGTGGCTCAGGGTTACAGAAAAGGAGATGAGCACCTCAGGCCATCTCGTCTAAGGAAGTGACCTAAATTTGCATTTTTGCATTTGCATTGCTGAGTCTGAAGCTGCTTTACAAATCTCAAAATTTGTTGGTTGGAGAGATTTCGAGCAGCTGCGCCCATCTAGATAACTTGGACCCAAAGGAGCGCTTCTCAGCTATCAAACTTCGTCCATTTTTGTAATATGCCTCGATTATTGCTAGCTTAAAACTTGCAGAAAAAGTCATTGAGAGATTTTTGAGTCTGCATGACGTCGACATTGTTATATTGTATGTGAGACCTTTATTCGTACTGGGTTGCGATTATACTTATTGCGTTTCGTGAATTTGTCGTCCATTGTTCGGCTGAAATTAAAATTGTGTCACATTTATCTCTCAATCTGTCATCTGTAATTCGACGAACTACTTAAAAAGTGACACTTAAATTTTGAAAAAGTTCGATCGACGATCGTATCTCTTGTTTGATCACGATCGTACATCTAGTTGCAATTGTTGTGATTAGAACAAATAGTTGAGGCAATTATGTGCGGACGTATGGACGGACACAGACGTACAGATGCTTTTTGAGCTAATATTCCTAAATATTCCGATTTATTCTGTCTCTCGCCAACCGTTGTATTGTACTTTTTGTGCACGTGCACAAAACGTATAAAAACAATCTTGCCAAGATACTGGAAAAACCGAGTTTTGCAACTATATTGACTGAGAAGAAAATTCCAAGAGTTTCCAGATAAGACTGAGAAATACATGCAGCTGCTCCTTCATTAAACTCACAGCAATAAATTAAAATAGTAACATCCTTACTGAATGACCCTGTATACAGTAGGTTTATACAGTAGTGATTATTTATTATGATATATACCGTGTAGACATGATGCAAGTACATTACTGACAGCTTCCTATCAGTAGATCATGGCTAATCTCTCTGGATCTACGTCACATCTATACCTTCATTGATCAAGTATCTAGTGGATTTTAGGTAGGTTGACTTAACTTAACTTTGAATATTTCTGTTCAAACTTTTTTAAGACTTTATTATTTACCTCGATTATTGTTAGACTTCTAAACAACTAAACTAGCACTAAACAACTAAACTAGGACTAAACAACTAAACTAGCACTATACTGGGAGACGTTTTATACTTTATAAGTTTATAGGCTGACTTGCGCCTTTTCTTAGTACTATATATCTGATATGTGTACTTTTGAAAGGATTTCCCTTGAAGCAATCAGACGAAACAAATGCTTGATCAAACTGTGAGAATTAAAACATCTTTATGAGGTTCATAGTACTTTCGAGTTCATCCTAAGTGAACCTCAAATTATTTGTATAATAGTAGTTGTTGAAAGTATTAAAACTGATACGTGCTAACATCCATTACCTGCTATGTGGCCCTACGACTATGTAGGTTTTGTAAGTTATTGGATCGTGACCGTTGTATTATAACTTATTATGAATTCAGACGGCTTTTACTTGACTGACTTAGCTAACTAGCTAGAGAGAGAACAGAAATTATATCCCGCCGCGGTTTAAAAATTAATAATTCTCGCAACTTCAAGTAGTTAGTCCGGGAAACTTCAAAGATATCTAAGTTGAATATCGTAGAGAATGTATTTGTAACAGCAAGTTAAGCCAGCATATTTCATAGCTTGCAGATCGCAATTAGTTTCAGTACCGATCAATCCAGCACAGATAACATAAATTTGCAGAAATTATATTGTCTAAATTTAATATGACATAAAGCCAAATTGGATCTACCTCCGAGATCGTTACAAACACAGTTAACACTGATAAATGCTAATTAATAGCGGCTAATTACAGCTGATCAATATCAACAGCTATGTACACTGTGCTATGTACATTGTACAGTTGAATTTAGTTTGACATTCATAAGAAAGCTAACACAGATTATAGGTAATAAGTTGCAGCGGTTATGTTGTTAAATGTTTCCTAATAAATGAAATGCTATGTTGAATAATGAATAGTATGCCATGTGAGCGATGTGATCTGTTTTACGATGTTGTATGTCACCTTTCAGGAGGTATCCGGCAACACTAAGAAGCTCCTCCTTTTTATCTAAATTATTTAAAACTATTGTGGATTGATGTGTTGCAAAATTTGAAGTTTCATTTATTCATTCAATTAGAAAAAAAAAGATGAATTATGTTGTACCTGGATTGGAACACAATATGGTCGGTGAAAACTGTGTTCCTTCAATACACGTCATCATCACATCCCCTACAGAAAGTTGGCTGTAACCAGCTCTACAGGTTACACTGATAGTTTCTCCATGTGTCACAGGAAATGTGGCTGTAGTTTCTAAATTCTTGTGTTTTTCGGGGTCCAGTCCAGTGCAGCGAGCTGAAATGTTGTAGGATTACTAATAGTTAGGCTCCACCATATTTGAGAATCAATACTGGTCATTTCTGTTTAATGTTTGAAAATGCGAAGGCTGGCTAATGATTAACTAAGTCATAAGATAGCTTAGTAAATAATAAGATAATTATGTAACTTGGTTATTAAATAACAAAATAATCAAGTTACTAATTAATGAGATAAGGAAATAAGGAAGTAACTGAGTATCTAATAACTAAGTAACGAAGAAACATAGTAGGTAATTCTAAGTACGACTGCTAAGTGCTAGATTAAACTGGCAAAGAAATCCCTCTATTTCACACCAATTATAAGTACCTATACCCGATAACTCTCTCCCATACTTCCATACTCTTGAACCATTCGCAATTTTCTTCATTAAGTTAAACGTCGTTGTTCTACTGTAATGCAATCTCCCAAGCTTCTACACAGAAATAGATTATTTGAAGGTTTGTCGATGGACACAATATACCACACAGGTAACGCACACTTAAGGGACACATAACGCAGGGGTACGGCACGGGTAACGCATGGGTAAGGCACGCAGGGACACTTAACGCAGCGGTAAGGCACGCAGGGACACATAACGCAAACCGTCAAATTGCCGATTATTTTGGTATACTCACGATTAGTATAAGATATCGTTATCTCTGCAGCACACCAAGTAGCTCCTGCTGCTTTCCAGACTTTCAGTCCAACTCCCTGTCTATTTTCACATGGTATTTCATATGTTTGATCTGCTACTGTTTTAGATACTGTGTTTGTTCCTGTTAGAGTACCACAGTTCTCTTCTCCTCCATTTTTTGTTATAATCGTGAAGATCGTGTTTTCGTTGCTACCAAGGTAGAAGTCATATCTCGGTATGAAAGTGATTCTTGAGACGATATAGGTGTTACCAAAGTATATCTTCAGCCCTGGTCCAGGACTGTTATATCTTGAATGATAAAATGTAGCAGAATCTCCATCAAATATAAGGGAAGGTTTGTGAGAGTCTGTAGCAGGGTTGTCGTGAGGGTAGTAGTCATTTACCAGCACTGTTTGTACCGGTATTGAGTAACCTGCAAGATTAAAAAAGGTTATGGATACGATATTTAAAGTCTATATGGGGTATCAATCCTCCCAAAACAGTATTTGTCGGAAAGAATCGATCCAAGCCATGTTCGGCCATCTTGGAGGGACTGTGACATGTGAGGTACAGAGGCTCCACAGGGCTGTGGTCAGAAGTGAAGATTTCGGAGAGAAATATGCTGGAGCGAAAGTTTCAACGTGTGTTGAGGATTTAAAGCACCTGCATACAAAGAAGGGTAGTAAAAGCGGAGAAAGGATCATTCGTGCCTCTCATAATTGCAACATCTGGAGGGATGGGTCCAATATGTAATGTCTTCATCAAACGAGTTGTGGATAAATTGGCACGCTATAAAAACAAGAGATTGAACATTATGACAAACCATGTAAGGACGCGCTTAAAAAGTACAGTTAAAAGTACAGTGAAAGCATTGCGAGGTTTTAGGGGGGACGAATCGTTTTCATGGCATCGGACTAGACGAAGTGTCACTAGATCTCATCCCAGTCGATAGTTCATATCAAATGAAATTAAAGAAAACTGTTTTAATCGAGGTATAAGTATTATTATATAGTATGGCATGGTATGTATGGTATTAAAACTTTAGTGATTGTATAGTATCTTATTTGTAAATTATTTGTGATCTTATTTGTCTGTAACTTATTTCTAACTTGTTTCTTTCTTATTTCTAGTTTGTTTGTAACTCATTTTAACTTATATAGGGTATTAACAGTTATATGGTGACCTAGTAGCTTTCTGGAGTTCTTGGTCAGATTCAGATTATGAGTAAATTTGGTAGCGTTGCCAAAGTTTTCAGAGAAGGTGCTGTGATGTGTTTCATGATTTAAGGATTGTTTAATACAACAACCCTGTCCCCAGTGTTTTCTATTTTCCCAAAACGAAAATCTAAAATTACCTGATGAAGAGCAGCTAGTTTCGTCTCCAGTCCCAGATGGAGATAACTTGTTGTCTGGACATGGTGTACAAGACATTTCTCCATCATTACTGTACGTGTTCTTTGGACATTCCACACAACCATTCTCTCGGGTCATGTAGTATCCTTGAAAGCAAAATCCTGCTTTGCGATAACCTAAAGTTCCTGTGTCTTGCTGATTAAACCTAATCTCTACAACAGTTTTGCTCCATGCTCTCATACTCCTTTGACTCAGTACGCCATCATCATGTTTAGTATCAAATAGCTTGATATACTCCATTTCCCATACTTGTAATCCTTTGCATCTGATCACCATTTTCCGGTTCAATTTAAACAGTGCCCATCTAACTTCCCCTCTCATATCAGGTGGCATGTTGGTCAAGTCCATTTCAGTTGACTTAGATGTGTGATGGTTCTCTATTTCCACTACATTTTCTGGTGTACGAATAGTGAGACCTATTGATATTCCGGTATATGTAGGAAGAAGTGAAGAGTCTGGATCAACAGTAGCTGAGAAACTGATCACTTTAGTGTTGGAGTCAGTAAAATCAGTTTTTATCTGGATAGGATCTTTGTCCCATTGGTAAGGTATCATTGTTCCTCTTGAAGGTTGCTCCCAATCTGAAACGCAAGTTGTTTTTGAAACGAATTATAAGAATATTATAAAAGAATTATAAATGTAACCCATATATAGTATTCAAAATGTAACCCATATCATACCAAAGCACACGTTTTTATTCTTACTTCTCATTCTAAGATTTATCTCAGAAAACTGTAGAACCTCATTTTCTTTAGTCTGTTGTATAACAACCCAGTTACCGATTATATCTTGTTTACAAATCACTTCTTTCATTAGAGGTTCAGGTTCTGTATCAAAGTTGAGATATGATACCGAGTACTCAGGTACCGTTCCACATTCTGAAAGTTTTAAGGTGTTGAATTTATTCAACTAAATCTCGATGCCCGAATATTTTTGTTTTACAATAGCTACGATTTTGATAGAGATAAAGTTGGTTTCCGACATTTATGCAATTCGGAATTATTCTTATATCAGTTATTAATTATGCTGTAGGCAACATTCTAAGGCATTCCCGGGCTCTACCCCGACACAGATGACAGACTCTTCTGCGACAATTACAGCGACACTAGTCATGCACTACGATAGTAACAGCAATTCCTCTAAGTCATCAGACAGCTCCTTAACATCCTCTAGGTAGTTCCTAACTCTCTTCCTCTGAGATGAAGCTCTTCTATGAAGCCACGCTTCCAAAATGCTTGGGAGAATTAACGACGAAATTTCACTAATTCAATTTGACCTACAATACATTAAACAAAGCTTCAAATGTCGAATCTGTCTCCAGTACGAGCAGCCCTTAAAAATTTAACACCCTAAGACATATAAACGGGGATCGTTGGAAATGAACCATATTATAGCTTACAGCTAATATTATACCATTGAAAACAATTTTACGTTTTGATTACTTGAATTTTACTTGAAAATCGTCCTTCTTACTTTGAAAATTTTCATTAAAATTATGAAAAAATAATCAAGATTCTTTTGAAAATCCTAAAAGATCTCCAAAATATTGTTGATTTATGATGGCATCATCATCGGCAAAACCCCCCTCCCCCTCGTTATCAATCGTCATCATTTGGAAACCCCCTCCCCCCAGGTGACGACATCATATGTGAACGGCCCCTAATTAACTGCTAAACCATTAACTAACCATTAAATAGCTTAATAGTAACAGGAGACTGGTAGCTTCTTTAGCTCAAGACCCATTGCATTAGCTTTATTCAAGGGAAATTTATGTTAAGGAAAGCCCATTGGCATTAAAGATCGCATGACAGATCTGCGAGCATGCTCTCATGTTGTACTCATGTTCACTGATTGAAAAAGGATAATATGTTCACTGATTAGGAGAAGGTATCAGGAGGGAAGAAACTCTGAGATTCTGCTTTAAGCTCTACGATTCAACGCTTTCTTCTTCCGTAGATGATCTGGATATGCTATTCCAAGCACCTCACATCTACATTAATCGGACTCTCTTCCCTGCTCCTAACCTCTTCACTCAACTTGTGACGATCCACAAAGTATGTTCCGACAACTGGAGAATTCCACTAGCCTTCGGACTGCCGAGACATAACAAAGCACTCCTGTAAGGAATGTATACCTTTGGATTCGAACCCCAGTCCGTCCTGTAAGATTGCGAAAGAGCTCTCTTCAATGCAGTGGAGACGACCTGGTGCACAGCTACAAGGAGCCCCCGCTTTAGTACACTTGGAGGAGTCCAGAAGGAGGGGTACTGAAACCTACCCTCCCATCTTCTTTACAGTCCTCAAGGAGGGGTACTGAAACCTACCATCCCATCTTCTTTACAGTCCTCAAGGAGGGGTACTGAAACCTACCCTCCCATCTTCTTTACAGTCCTCAAGGAGGGGTACTGAAACCTACCCTCCCATCTTCTTTACAGTCCTCAAGGAGGGGTACTGAAACCTACCCTCCCATCTTCTTTACAGTCCTTTGCTGAGTAGTGTGAGCGGACGTGGTTCTTGGGACCCATTCTACCGATTATCGGGAGGAGAAAAGAATTTCGTAAAAGCGTCTCTGCTTTCACTGTAACATGATCACGTGAATAAAAGCCTTAAAATGTTGTGTTTCTGATTTAAAGGTCATAAGTAAAGTTAACCTTGTCGCAGTTCAGTCTGTGGCGCGGTATTGTCCTAGAATTGAAGCAGACTGTTCTGCAACTATATTAAAAAACTTGTTGCAGTTCAGTCCATGTCGCTGAAGTAGCGGACTGAGTCCAAGTAGCGGACTGATCCGCGACAAAACAAAAGTTACAACAAATGTTGCAAAAAAATGATTGTCGAGGTTCAGTCCATATATCCCATTCTTAGTTACTAGAAAATTTGTGGGCTCTTTAATTAAAGGTACGTTTGCATGGAGATTTAAGAGGCAGAAATGATATGAAATGGATAATCATACCAATTAGTGATGAATCTCCCTGCTCGGCTATTCCGACCGATATCTTTATTCCCTCTAATCTTGTCCAGGTTTGTTTGCAGAATTCAATATTTTCATTACACCAGGGATCACCGTAACGGTAAAAGTAAATTCCCACTCTTTCAACAAACATGCTTGAACTGAAAATATTTCACATGGATTTAATCTGTATTGTAAATTTAGTGTTACATGATCAGAGTTAGTGGTTTTAATGTGTGACCATTCCAATAAGTAAGGTAATTAAAATCTCCCAGTATGTTTTTTCTTTTGATACGGATCTATCGTCTACCTGTATGTAATATTTAGTGTCGGAAATGATTTAAATTTTTCATCGTCAATTTCCATTGAATGTACAAATGTCTTAGGGTCGTTATCTACAGCATTATTGGGGTCGGTAATCGCCGCGTTAGTAGACGAGATTGTAACAGTTTGCTGACTTGCTGTCCCCTCTGAAATGTAAATAGTTAAACGTCTGTAAAACAAAGTCTTTAATAGCACATATTTTATTACGTTTTCTATATCAGCTCTTTATAGTAATAAAAGTATACTGACATTTCTAAACACTTCCATTAAAGATTATAGATCTATGCTAGTAATTAAATTCAATACCCAAAAGCAAGATGGTCCAAATAAGGAAATCGACTCGCATCTTCTTATTTCCCTCCTGGTCGTCTCATCAGAAATAAACTGATAAAGCACAAACGTCTCAGTTGCAAGATATTACATCAACGCAATAAAAACAAATAAATACACTCAAGTCTGTTAGATATATTGCATCTGCTAGCTCCACCACCATTGAATAATTTATCTCTGCCCGGTACTCAGACACGTGCCCTATTTAACCACGTGTTCTTGTATTATCACATCTCCAGCTAGATCTATTTCTCAGTAAGTTGTTGTTATGAGACAGTTTCTAAAACAGGTGGTATAGTTGATCTGGGACAGTACTAAATAAGTTGTTGCTATGAGACAGTTTCTAAAACAGGCGGTATGGTTGATCTGGGACAGTACTAAATAAGTTGTTGTTATGAGACAGTTTCTAAAACAGGCGGTATGGTTGGCTGATCTGGGACAGTACTAGGACGAAAATCACACGTCATTCAAAAACTCAAAACATGCCAAGTTATCTCTTATTCTTTTGGCTTTTTATCTTTTGCAGCTTTAACGCATCGCTGAAATCTTTTTTAAAGTTTCGGGAGATCTGTTGTCGTGAAATCAAACGGGATAGTCTGCCAAGGGAAAATATTACTATTTTTACCAACCCATGCCCGTATCAAAGAACGAAATGTTTTTAAATAAAACGCGATCTTCAGATGCAAGATCTTAAGAAACTAAAATTGTTACTGCTCTCAAGTTGCTAGTATATAAAATATGTTATCGCTTTAATCAAAGCTTGTGCAATCAATAATTCGCTTTCAGACAGCAGAGATTATGCCGAATTTATTTATTAATTCTTCCGAATCGACATCTCAAATTTATCGGGTACAAGGTCAAAAAGAAATATATCCTTTTGCTAAAGAAAGTGACACCCTCCTTTTTGAAATCGGACAACTTTCAACAGGCGATCTAAACATTTGAAGGAAATGAAGAGATTCAGTGCGCTTCTGCGTCCCTTCATTGTTCAATATTAGGTGAGAGCTACAGGCTACTACTTATAAAATATGATGTACAGATAATGGTTAAGTAGTCTAGTGGTTCTTCAAATAAAACTGTCGTTAAAAGAACTTTCGCAGAACAAGCTTATTTGTACTTAAAAGCTCGAAACAAAAAGCACTGAGACAAAGCTAACGCTGTGTTTGGCAAAAAAGCGATACGAATGTATCAATTCAATGCAACTTCTTAGCTGGCCAATAGGAGCCGACAGTAAAGATCACGTGATAAAGAGCAAGATCAAATGTTGCCAATCAGGCCAACTTTTACATTTCCGGCTCATAAAACTGTTGTTTATGTTATTGTAGAAGTAATAGAGTAGTATAGGCTAAACTAGCAGCGTGTTAACAGCCTAAATTATACGGGTGGAGGGCAAATAACTGCCATACTCGCTGGTAGAGAGGCCGAATCTGGTTTTTTTAAAGATGAAAACAAAATGTAAAATTCTGTACAAGTCTTACAATGTTACAAGATTACAACAAGAAACAAGGTACAATGATAACTTACCTTTCTTAGAGGTTATTATCATATGAATGATAACCTCTACTCACTTCGCACGTGAAGAGATTAGGCTGACCGGGCACTGGAAACACGTGCAGTTTTACTTGCAGTTTTGCAGTGTGGCCGAGTGTAAGGGTGTAGGTGATTTTAATGGATAAGTGCCTTTTGATTGATTGAAGCTGGACGGTGCCAGGTGGTTCTAATGACCAATTATAAACATATAAATACAAAAATAAGATATAATCCCCTTTTAGGGCACTGCACACTTACTGATCAATATGTTCAACCAGCACAAACGCACACAATAGGCCTCCATGACGTTACACCAAATTATTGCGAAAACTCAAAAGTTTTGTGTGCTCATTTGAGCAACATAAAATAGGCCAGTGAGAGTGGCCTTAAAAACACTTGTCAGCATTTCCAGCCGTACAAAAACTGTAGCCACTGCACTAAGATCACTCCTCTCTCTTGTCCCTCGAGCGTACTGTCCCAGACCTGATGAAATGCAGTCTGTTTGGCTCAGCTTCCCTATTTTTCAACAACTCTTGAACCAAAACTCTGTCCTGTATACCTGTAGTCGCTCCGCATCTCACAAAGACTTTGCTGAACTTTTCCGAGTTACGTAGCTTCCTGACTTGGCTTTCACCGGACCCCTGTTTTTCTCCTTGCAAACTTTACCAACCCTGACAGCCTTCAAGTAAGGCTTCAGTCCAATGCCCTGAAACAACTCCTCGACACGCGATTTGATGTTATCACCCTTCCTCTCCTGAAGACCAAAGACAATAACATTCCCACTCCTGTCCTCCTTCTGAACAACAGACTTAACAAGCTCCTCAGGGTTGCCGGGTTAGATAATCCGTCCGCATCAGCTTGACAAACCATTACGTTTTCAGCAGCAGCTGCACTGTAAGACTTGAGCTGTCCCATAAATTGCTTTCCACTGAAGTCTCCACTACATTTTTAACTGCTTTCAGTTAACTGTCCTTACTGTCAATTATCTGTTCCTGCAAACTGTTCACCCACTTCTGATTCTCGATAAGCCGGCTCTTGGTTAAGGAGAGCTCAGCCTTCATCTGTTTCATTTTATCCGCTTGGAACCGCGCAAGATGATACGCCTCCGTGAACAATGCTACCAAAGGTCCCTTCATTGCCTGCTTACAATTCGCTGAAGTAACTTGGACCGGTTCAGTACATCCTACCTGTTCCGTAGCTTTGTGCAGCCATGCGAAACACCTTGCAAGTAAA
Organism: Mnemiopsis leidyi; assembly: GCA_000226015.1. NCBI lineage: Eukaryota > Metazoa > Ctenophora > Tentaculata > Lobata > Bolinopsidae > Mnemiopsis > Mnemiopsis leidyi. Next base: position 8,564 of record JH154780.1, on the reverse strand, counting down.
TCCTCCAATTCCTTGTCATTAACGGTAGTCATCACTTAAACACTACAAGCACACGTTAAATTAGAGAATTAGGCGTGATAAGCGAGTAGATAAGAACAAACGGAATCAAATGTGTGTGGCGTGAACTGTAATCTAATGTGTGGGGTGTAAACTTTAAATTTTAAACTTTCTAGCACGTGAACTGAAACCGTGCAATTCAAAAATTTATTCACCCGTAATTGGGGCTAAAAATAACTTCATTCAAATTCGTTCAAAAAATTATAAAATTTAATGATCGTTAATTCTACCGATAGATCAAACTGTAACGTCTGAACTCACAAACTTTTTTAAAACGCTTAATGTGGCTGATTGACGTAATAGCTCCGATTCTTACCTCACTTTTCTCTTGCATATTTGTCCAGGATCTTGCCCTTGCCTTCCTCGCATACCCTGCTGTGTGGATGGCTTTACGGCCATCCAGGTCTTTAGATCGCCAACCGTCTTTTTTACCTAAATGAATCCAGACGCTTTTAAATTTTTGTTATAATTTTAGTTAACGTGCTGAAAGGTAGCCACAAATAGCATCTCCGGCAATTTGGTTACTGTAATTAAACAGTTGTCTATTTCGTAGAAAGTTGGGACTACTGAGTGGTTCTTAAACTGTCAGTATTATAGTCACCTGCCCAGGCTGTTTGCCTGAGAAGGTCTATTTTCAGCTGCATCCTACAGTTTCATTACAGATTTCTGAACTGAAAACCTCATAATTCAGGGTAATGATCTTAACTCACTAGTCTACCAGCCGCCTACTTGGTTTCCGATCTTGATTAGAGGTTGATGTTATTGATTACAGAGCACGTGTTAGGCTCCGTTAGTCAGCAATGCCATGTACACCTGCATACTCTGTTGAGATTAGTGCATTAATTAGAAGTAGCTGATCAGGAACTGTCTAGTAGCTTAGTTAACAGTGTTATAGTAACCAAAAATGTAATGATTGCGACTGGACTTGTGATCAGCTGTCAATAAATGAAATATGAATGTCATCTGAAAATCAACAAACCAACACCACCTCCTCAATAGAAACATGTAAAATAGAAATAACAGAAAATATGAATTAAATTGAAATTTAATCGTAGTAACAAATTGAAGAGTAAAGATTCAAGCTCAAACACATATATCTATGTTTTAAAGGAAAATTAATGAAGTAGTTGAACTATTGGTCCATTCTTTATATAACTGATTTAATTTGAATAGTTCTTCTCGGAAATTTCCTAATATTTGTAATATATTTTCGCTAACCTGGTTCAATTTTCAGTGTTCGCATCTGATGAAGCTGTTAATTAAATTAAAATAAATAAAATTAAAATTATTTGTATTTCTCTTGTCGAAATGCTTCAATTACAAATTTTGCTCTGAGGATAAGGCAAAAAATGTTAATTTTGCGTTAAGAAATTATTATTTGCAATCATTTAACTCCTTATCTGTATCAACTCCTTTGATTTGGGCGATTCAAATTTCAAGCAACTTCAAGTTTGTAGTCTGTAGATGAATATTAAAGTTGGATACGGTAGACCACACTGTAGACTGTGAACACCCCTGATCACACATATCAGATATTAGAGTGTAAACGATCATGTGGATGGCGTAGTAGCGTGTATGCTTCCACGCTAGTTCGTGTTGATTCCGATCATGTAGTGCAATGGCAAAATTGGGCCGCTACATTTATTGAGTCTACCGCGGGCGCGCCGACATTATGTTAAGCTAATCACAAAATTCAATACGATAAACTAGCAATAGCAAAGCATGCTTCTTTTAATTAGCGGGTTTATATCGACCTGCAGGCTTGACAGCGTTTTTAATAGCCAGGCTGTTTATGTGACTTTTACTTTTTTCATAATTAAGCCGGATAACTTAAACCCGTAGTTCCTTGAAGTTGTCTTTAGAAGTTGCACGTCATTTTTATAATTGTATGGTTATACCGTTATTGTTTTGATCTTACAAGTTACAAGAGTACTTTTCAGGATAACAAAATTTCCCCAGCATGGATTGAAGGTCTCTGATTGGCCGTGTCAGAAAACTATGGTGAGTGATAATTAACATTATTTTATTTCTTCTATGTAGATCTCTATCAGATTGTTTTTAATTTTTGGTGAATTAATTTCAGTCAATTCTTGGACTTCATTGGCGTCAAGTCGACTGTCGAACCATATCATATAATCGTCTGCTTTCTCTCTACGTTCAACAACATGGTTAGGTGAAATTTGCCAATGAAATATAAATATGATTACACACAATTGAATTACTGTTGTTACGTTATTAACATTTATTTTTCAATAATTTACTTGATTGTGGTGGGAACGAAACCACTTAATTAACCATCTAAACTGCTACACCAATCCATTTTTTGACATTTTCCCGAAACTTCTTCAATCTCAACAAAAATACAACCGGTGTAGTAGCTGCATTAACCGCCACCAAATACACCGATCCAAAAGACTGAATCTCAAAATGTCCCCATGACAACACCTGACGGGAAACATGCAGTCCAGTCATGACATCCAGATCGCACACCAGCAAGATCAAGACATAGGGAGTATTGCACACCACGTATATAACCACCAGGATAAATATTGTGTTGGCCGCGTAACGCTCATTCTGATATGTCACGGCATCCTCGCCCCTCAGCCCGCTGAACGATTTCTTGTTCCTCCTCAACAAGCAGAAGGAGATAAGAGAGCTGGAAAGAGTTAGAACAACTGGTATGTAGTAAGCTAAGGAGAAGAACATGTGGTACAGTCCTCTCTCCTCGTACCTGACGGTCCAGTCACAAACACCGTAGTTAAACTTTACAATCCTAGCTGACTGAAAATCAGGGGAACTCTCGTACAAGACGAGGTAGACAAACTGCAGGGTAATTACCGTCAAGACAGGTCTCTCGGGGATGTTAGAAAAGGGGCTGTACACACTGACCGCTCTCATGACACTCAGCACACCAGACAAGAAGAGGGACAACCTGCTGAGAATGTTCCAGATCCAGCCCTGGGCTTGGCAGAGTGTGGAGTGTACAGCTGCTTCCTCCTGGATCTCCTGCAGCAGTGCCACCAAGCAGTGCAGCATGGAGAAACACAGGATCGAGTCTATGAGACTTACCGCCGCGAACATTTTGTTGGAGAGTGTCTTGCTGGAGTTTTTGAGAAAGTGGAGTAGAGCTAGGAGGTTTAGAGGAGTGCCAATAAGTAGGCAGAGGGACGATATCACGGATAGTGCAGTGTTGATTTGGTTCATCTGTGTGATTACGTACCTGGATCACTGACTTTGAGGAAATATTGTTTTATGTTGTGTTGACTGTTTTACCCCAGTCTCGTGATGCTGTAGTGTTTTTAATGTAAAAATTCGTGAAATATTCAAAACTTTTATGCGGCAGATAAATAGCTACTTTCCTTAGAGTGACAGGAAGAATATTGCGATAGGTAGGCACTGGTTAACCAGAATCAACTGCAAAATGAAACCGTCAAAAACACCTCAACTTTATCAGTGATTGCATTTATTTGTTCTTGAGAACAACACGCTTGATCTCATTATGATTGTGCTGAATCTTGTGTGGCAGGTGTGTCAATCAAACAATATTCCTGAAGAACAGCTAGATAACGCGATTAGAGGGTTGCCAGGTTTCTAGAGTATAGTGGCACTCATCCGGCATATATTTTTCTTCATCTCCAATCTTGATTGTTGAAGTGCACCTGTGTGCGAGTGTGGAATGATCAATCTTTAAATCCACAACGTTCTCTAAAGAGAACTCTGTGTAGGCAACGATTAACTTCCTTGTAATTATTGACTGCTAATAGAGATCGCTTCTAGCTAAGATGTGACAAAATATGATTGGTAATCCACGGCCCGTCACTGTAAAAAAAGATGAAATCTGAAAGCAAGCATGTTTTCTACTATAAACTGACTGATTCCCATCTGAGAAATCTAAGATATTTATTTGCTTTCAACTCTTTTACTGAAGTCTAGGAAGAAAATTTCATTAATCAATTATCAATCAATTCTATTGATAATTGATCAAGGGCCGATAGTGATGTTTCGGTAAACTGTTAAGAACAGTATTATGGTTAAAAACTGATGTGTCAGATTTAGTTGCTTGTTTGTTGAATGTTGGCTCGATCTCACATTAAAAGTTTTTTCAACTATGCTTATGGAAAATTATTATCAAATAAAATCATTTTACTGACCCTTCACACCGGTCTCACAAGCAGAATTGTACTTTTACTTTACCATTTCAAACACTGTTGCTTCGAGAGAGCTTTATAAACAGTAAAGACTCAAGTTTTTGTGTGCTCCGTTGATTATAACTTTCTTTACCAGAAACGATTTTAAACGAAAAATCGTAACGCTTATCATAACAAAAACTTTTAATTTACCATCAGCAATAATCACGTTGTGATCTAATGTATTAGCACCAGAATCTTCCACGTTCTCTTTATTTAGAGTTAGGCAAGTGGGATAGATATCCCAAACTACAAGCTGCTGAGTGGTCCCCTGAAATAACTTTCTCTATTGTCTCTCTAAATTCCAATAATGTTAAATCAGGGGTTAAGATTGACGAGATGATATCGGTCTAACGTTTAAAAGAAACAATCTCGTTCAGCTTTGAGCTGCGAGAGTCGGGTATGACCGCGACAAAGGTTGAGATATCTTAGTTATTGTTATTGAGAGTTAGTTATTCCTCCCCCTCCCCCTTAACCTGTTTCTGACCTGTGTCCGACAACCAAAGTTGTAATAAGATCTATAACCGTTGTGTCGCTCGTACAAAATTTAAATATGTTGGGAGACCGCTTAAATTTACCTGTACATTTGTTCAGAGATTGTTGTGAAAACTGTGTTCCTTCAATACACGTCATCATCACATCCCCTACAGAAAGTTGACTGTAACCAGATCTACAGGTTACACTGATAGTGTCTCCATTTCCAACAGGAAATGTGGCTGTAGTTTCTAAATTCTTGTGTTTCTCGGGGTCCAGTCTGGTACAATGAGCTGAAATATTGCAGTAGTATTTGAGTGGTAGAAAAGAAGAAAGATCCTGTGTTATAGATGATACAAACGATATTTGTTTGAAACGATATATCACTATTATATTTCTACCGGGACAACACGTTTTTAAGGAGGTTAGACATGTTGAGGGTTAAATGAGTAGCTGCCGATTGCAGCGAAGTCTCGGGCGATAAAAGTATGGTACACAAAACCTTAACCGTCACTGGCGTGTATGTATAATTGTACATTCGGCCTCATGTAATTGGTTGTTACACTTGTGTAACATGTGGCTGTTGGAGTGTCCGAATTAAAATAAGTATTAGATCATTCAGCAGCTAAAAAATACTACATTTTACTCACGGTTAGAGTAAGAAATCGTTATCTCTGCAGGACACCAAGTAGCGTTAACTGCACTTCTCCAGACTTTCAGTCCAACTCCCTGTCTATTTTCACATTGTATTACGTATGTTTGATCTTACTTACTTTGATACTTTGATCTGCTACTGTTTTAGATACTGTGTTTGTTCCAGTTAGAGTACCACAGTTCTCTTCTTCTCCATTTTCTGTTATAATCGTGAAGATCGTGTTTTCGTTGCTACCAAGGTAGAAGTCATATCTCGGTATGAAAGTGATTCTTGAGACGATATAGGTGTTACCAAAGTATATCTTCAGCCCTGGTCCAGGACTGTTATATCTTGAATGATAAAATGTAGCTGAATCTCCATCAAATATGAGGGAAGGTTTGTGAGAGTCCGTAGCAGGGTTAGTGTGAGGGTAGTAGTCATTTACCAGCACTGTTTGTACCGGTATTGAGTACCCTGCAGGGTTTTTATTCATAGATCGTTATTGATGGGAGAAGGTGTAATGGAAGAGATTAGCTATAAATGCAACTGTAGTTTATTCTAAAATAGTTACTAGTTATTGATTATTTTTACACCCCCAGAGGGTCCAACATTGGCACTATAGCAGTCTAGCGATCCAATCCTATTATGTATTTTTTGAGAAGTGGAAAGGTATGGCGAGTTAGTAGTTGGTAGCTAGGGCAGAATATAGATTAATGTAAAGGCGCTGCTCATCCCGCAATATTGCATTATTGCCATTTCAACGATGTTCCTCTCAGATCAGATGCTGTGTGATGTTTCATGATTAATGATTAATGTTGTCTTAACACATCTAAGAATCTAAAATTACCTGATGAAGAGCAGCTAGTTTCGTCTCCAGTCCCAGATGGAGATAACTTGTTGTCTGGACATGGTGTACAAGACATTTCTCCATCTTTACTGTACGTGTTTTTTGGACATTCCACACAACCATTATCTCTTGTCATGTAGTATCCTTGAAAGCAAAATCCTGAAAAACGACGATAAAGATTATTTTGACTCTTGTTCGAAACTCAAAATTCAAAGAAAAAACCTTTGCAAATTTTGGAAAGATTAATGGATAATATGCTTGATCTGTAAAATCCTAAGTTTGATCTACTTCCAATGTTCATTTTTTAAGTGAAATAAATCCATAAATCCATAGTTGATTACTTCTAGCCAACCTGCTTTGCGATAACCTAAAGTCACTGTGTCTTGTTGGTTAAACCTAATCTCTACAACAGTTTTGCTCCATGCTCTCATACTCCTTTGACTTAGTACACCATCGTCATGTTTTGTATCAAATAGCTTGATATACTCCATTTCCCAAACTACTTTAGATTTGCAACTGATCAGCAGTTTCCGGTTCAATTTAAACAGTGCCCATATTACTGATCCAGTCATATCAGGTGGCATGTTGGTCAATTCCATTTCAGTTGACTTAGATGTGTGATGGTTCTCTATTTCCACTACATTTTCTGGTGAACGAATAGTGAGACCTATTGATATTCCGGTATATGTAGGAAGAAGTGAAGATTCTGGATCAACAGTAGCTGTGAAACTGATTACTTTAGTGTTGGAGTCAGTAAAATCAGTCTTTATCTGGATAGGATCTTTGTCCCATTGGTAAGGTATCATTGTTCCTCTTGAAGGTTGCTCCCAATCTGAAACGGTAGTGATTTTGTAAAACTAAACAGTACCATTAGTCTACCAAAACTCGAGTGTCACTTTTTCCCTTAATTTGAAAACGATGAATCTTGGAAAATTGTACAACTATACATTGATATTGTATTTTTAATCACCGCCCCGTTTTAGTTACACACCCCGTTGAAAGTTAATCTCCGAAAACTGTAGAACTTCATTCTGTCTAGTCTGTTGTATAACAACCCAGTTACCGATTATATCTTGTTTACAAATCACTTCTTTCATTAGAGGTTCAGGTTCTGTTTCAAAGTTGAGATATGATACTGAGTACTGAGGTACTGTTCCACATTCTGTAAGTTTTTAGTTAAACATGGATGCTTCCTCAATTTTGGATGTTGGACAGCTTTAGAAAATACAGGCTGGGTCAAAAATAATATAGGCTTGCCCCAACAAAAGAGCCTGCCCCTTCCAGGAGGTATCCTGCAACACTTAGAAGCATCTCTTTTATATCTAGATTATAGAAAAACATTGTAAATTGATGTGTTGCAAAATATGAAGTTTCATTTATTCATTCACTTCCGATCGTGTTTCATTTTTATTACTTTATTAATTTACTGTCAGGGATAATTGGCCTCAGGTAAAGGAATGTTCGTGCCAATTTTCATCAGAAAAAGTTTAAATTTTTTCCTAGCGTGCTCTTATAACGTAGATCTTAAGGTAAACCCTTTAAACAGAAAATTTATGGGATCTCAAATAGGAGGTATCAGTAGATTAGATAATTATTAGGAGGTATCAGTAGATTAGATAATTAATAGGAGGTATCATTAGATTAGATACATTAACATACCAATTAGTGAGGAATCTCCCTGCTTGGCTATTCCGACCGAAATCTTTATTCCCTCTAATCTTGTCCAGGTTTGTTTACATTTTTCAACATTTGAAGTACACCAGCTGCCATAACGATAGAAGTAAAGTGTCACTTTTTCAACCAACATGCTTCTACTGAAAATAGTTCAATAGGTTTTAATCTAAACTGCACATATGTATTAAGTTAGCTGTTTTTGTGTGACCCTGCCATTTTAATAAATTTATAAATCAGTTCTTTTAGTATTGTCTTCTCTAACTTTCCACATCCTCTACCATAGTTTTTATTTATCAATATATCATACCTGTATGTTATATTAAGTGTTGGAAATGATTCAAATTCTTCATTGTTAACTTCCATTGAATGTACAAATGTCTTAGGGTCGGTATCTACAGCAACATTAGGGTTGGTATGCGCCGCGTTAGTCGACGAGATATTTATACTTTCCACCCTCTGAGCTACCGCCCTCTCTGAAATTTAATGAGTCAATGGTTTGTCTGAGAAAGGCTTTAAGGGCACAAATTAGACTGTGTTTTCTATTACAGCTCTTTCTCCTATTAGTTCAAATCAACTTCTCTATTGATATTTAACTAATCCGTTGAAAATCAATGCAATAAAAGTCTCCTACCCATCAATAGCAAGATGGTCCAAATAAGAGAATATATTCGCATCTTTAATTTCCCTCCTG